>JAUTDX010001845.1:0-70443 GCA_030844895.1 Ambrosia x helenae | reverse complement strand
ATGCCTATCTAAAACTACCTAAGTACTCAAACGTATAGTTGGTGGGGCACCTTACACATGTGTAGTGGGGAAAAGATTTAAGGTCCCAAATGGGGGCAAATTGCGACACGTGGCAGTCCAGTCAGTTATGAGGGCTTAAAAGGAAATTGGGTGTAGTGAAAGGCTTTAAATTTAAGGCCCATTCCAATTATTAACTAATTAATATTTTATTATTAATTGTTTAAAATTAAAAGAGAACGTTGGTGTTGATAAGCGTTAAAATTTTAAGTGCCCTTCCCATTTTTTGATTTTAAAGCCCCTATGTAATGGTGTTGTGTGGGGGCGCTAAATTGGAATTAAAGCACATTTTAGCGTATCACTATGCATGATCTTACCACATTTAAAAAGAATGAGCTTGCAGTGACTAGAAGTGCATCTAAATGGGGTTCTGTAACGATGAGTTGAACAAAGGTTTGGCTAAAGTCTATTTATTTTTTTTCACTTGATTTTTTCCACCAATCATTTCACATAACGCTATAGTGAGTAGTACGTGTATCTTGGTGGGCCTTTATATATAACGTGCAAAGGCTGCAACTAAGGTTTCGGTTAATAAGATACCCTAAAGGGCCTGCCCAGTTAAACCAAATATAAGATGTAGGCAATTAGTGTCGAACTTTTGCTTGTACGGCATGTCTGTGATTTCTTATAAATGTTTTAGTTTGTTCATTGTCTAAGCGTAGAAATTATTTGACATAAACACTTTGAAGATTTCCTATTTTCAATTTGTTTCTTTTTTTATTTTTTTTAATTTTATTACCGTTGAAATACGCACGGACTATAAAACTAGTTTAAAGTATAGACGTACATGCGTTCTAAGTTATGTTTGGTAATAAACTTTAGATGAAAAAATAAGGTGGCCATAGTGCAAGGGTCTTACAATAATAAAATGGCTAGATAAGGAGTAAAGAGTTTCTATGTTTATAGCTATAAAGATTTATTTTTATTTTTTATTTTTTATATTCTAGAATGGATAGAACACAGCAAATAAACCTACATGTATATAATCGTAGTGACTTTAATTAGTACATGCTCAAATACGTCATTACATGTTTGCTAGTTGTTGAATATTGATCGGATAAACAAATCAGGAGTGCACTGAAAGCCTTCCTTCCCATCAAAACATTCACTGCTTCCGTTGGGTGAAATGCATCCAAAACACATACTCATCCTGTTTGGAATGGAGTTTGGAACGGTAAACATGTTATCTGTCCTCTATTTTTCCCTATCCCACAACATCCCCTATCCACAAACACGAAATCCTGCATCGCCAAACAACAATAACATTTAAATTTCTGAAAGATCATATATATATATTATATATATAATCTTATTGAAGCGCGATTAAACTATCAAGGTGGTAATTAAGTACTACCATAGGATCTAGGCATTGGATAGTAAATCTTCAAACATGTTATCAATATTCATATAGATAAATTTAGAACCCGGAGATTGGTGCTTTATTTGTTAATCATGGTCTTCATGTTCTCATTGAAAGGTAGGACTAGCTGGTTCACATCCTCGGAACATCTTCCATTCGTTCACGCGCT
Organism: Ambrosia x helenae; assembly: GCA_030844895.1. Taxonomy (NCBI): domain Eukaryota; kingdom Viridiplantae; phylum Streptophyta; class Magnoliopsida; order Asterales; family Asteraceae; genus Ambrosia; species Ambrosia x helenae. Next base: position 68,857 of record JAUTDX010001845.1, on the reverse strand, counting down.
TATCATGTTTGGAATGCAGCCCATCCGTCCTATCCAGCCAAAACAAATTTTTCGCGCTCCAAGATTGTAAAGTTTCTAATTTTAAGGTCAAGCTGTGAAATCAGTTGCTCTACATGGAGAAATTAATGCAATCTAGTGGGAATATGTATATAGTCAGCTTACACTGAGTTGAGTGGTGTATTCCTTGGACAAAGGTCTGCGAATTGTTGGCCATCGTATTGGTTGCGGGGTGGGGAAGTTTGGCATGAGGTAGTTTGTTTAGGTAGTCATTGCTACCCATTCCACAAAGAAAATGCTCCGAGAAAGCATCTGAGCCACATCGACTGCGCCCAAGTTGCCCGTGAGTTGATCCAAAAGTCTTCAAAGTTCTTAATCTGTTGGTTTGAATGGAAGGCGACCACCTACATAGTCACTCACATAAATACACTGTATTTAGAACTAGACCAAATATTGATACTGGACACCTTACTGTTCTGTTGGTCAGGCATCGTAAATACTTAAAAAAATTTATACACGAATAATATTAAAACATATTATGGTTTGTGTCATAACAATATATAGTTTAAAAATACGAACAAATAAACAGACTTATATTAGTTATTAAAACATATTTAAGTTCATAGTTGACGCAATAATTAACTAATATAACCATTAATATATATAATGTATGCCTTACTGTGTATAGGATAACTTGACGCATATAATATAACGCCTGATTAAAAATTAATTGTTATATGCCAGAAGTACACAATCTAGGAGATAAAAAAAACTTACAAAATTGCCGCCAGTTATATCAAGGATCCCAGCAGCTGCCGAAGCGAAATTAACACCATGAGCCATTTGATCTTTAGAATTTGATACTTGAGAATAGGGTGGTATCAGTGGCATCCTAGCAATTCAGCTGTATTCACATGTATGCATGTGTTATATATCATCATAAAAAAACAATCAATATTTAAACAATGCCCTTGTAAGTATTAACATATAAGTGTAAGTCTATTATTTATCAAACAAAGCTATTAATTTGAATTATGTTGCATTTGCATGTCTTTGAAACTATACACTTGATCTTATTATGCAAAACAACAATAACACAAAAGTAGAGATATGTAAGGGACCTATTTCATCAACCATGGTGTAACCATTGGAGAATCGACAGTGTAGGACCTCGACTGGAGTCGATTCCATAAGGAAAATAATTCGCCTTAGCGAAAGAAGTCAGGTCATTGTTGTTCCCATTGTCAATTAAGGAGTCACACCAATATGTACATAGCCGGAACCATCCCTCCACCTGCTGGAAACGTGTCTGCGGCACCACTATCATCATCTTGTGCCTTGACTAATTTATTACACTCATCAACATGCCCACAGCCAATATGCACAAGAAACAGTAAAGTTTAAGGTGATCATTTTCCACCACCCATGCTTATTATTTTGTGTTTCAGTTTGTTCTCCTATGTATTTTTATGAGATTGGATAAAGAAGAGTAGAATGGGGTTTTGCAAAACACATGCAAGGGGGCTACTAGAGGGGAGAATATATAGAGATTAGAGTTATCATATAATATTAAAGTTCGTTGGAGAGTAGTAAATGCTTTCACCTGTATCTTTGAAACGCAGTTAATACTTTGATACTTTGTTTTTTGCATTGTGATATGCTCGTAACATGTTTGTATGTTACATAAAACTAGGCATGCAAACCGGATGTTCGTGAACTGTTCGGTAGAAAACTTGTTGTGTTCATTTATTTACGTTCGTTTGTTTATGGTCGTTTAAATTTTAATAACTACATAACTAGTTGTTCTTATATAAATATAAAAATATAAAAGAGGTTCTCTAACACCTTACACAAAATATAACACTACAAGAAAAACTTGTCTCTAGCGGCAACTTCATGCCGCTATTGAGTCACCACTATAATTCGTCGCTATTCTCCCATGGGTCGCCGCTATTGCTCGATCTCTCATTGCCGCTAATTATGCCTATGCGGGGAGATTGCCGCAAAGTTCGCGGAAAAAATCTCCTGACAACATTAACATTACAAAATTTCACGAAACTGTGTAGATTGAAATTGAAAATTCCATGAAACAAAGTTATTTTTCATTAGAACTTGTTAAAACCTTACAAAATTTCGAATTAAACATTACAAAATTTCAAATTAAAATAGGCGGAGTTGATGATGGCGGAGGTCGACGACAATGGTGGAGTTGGCGGTAGTGTTGGAGTTGACACCTGATGTTTGGAGTTGACGAGGCGGGTGGCGGAGCATGACTGTGGTGGGTGGAGTCCGGGATGGTGGTCATCTTGGAGCTTGACTGTGGTGGTGGAGTTTGATTGTTGTTGAAGGTTTGTGTTTGTTTTAGAAGGAGAAAAGAGGATAGGAGAAGAACGGTTGGATATTATGCTAATCTTATGGAAAGGTATGCACAATGCACACCTCACACGGATCTTGACCATACTTAGCGGTGACGCTAATAACGATGATAAAAGGCATTTAGCGGCAACCCGAGAAGGTGTCAAAGGTGTCGCTGCTAATGACTGTTGTCGTCACTATTGGTGAAAATTCTTGTAGTGAACTAATTAGTAATTGGGTTTCTACTAGTCAAATTAGGCTTTCCAATAGAATTTATTGTAATTAATCATAATTTATAAAAAAAATAGCACAACCTTATTATGTATGACCCCCTTATTATCACTTTGCAAGTTTGCGTGTACTCTTTCACTTATGTTCGTCAAGTTTGTTTGTTTCTTTTCGTTTGTGTTCATTTATGTTCATGAACTGTTCGCTTACTTTATAATCGAACAAACTTGCCCATTTTTCTTAATAGACAAAATTGAACATAAAATACGTTTCGATTATATGTTCGTCTTCAATTAAAGTTAAATGAATGAAGACGAATGTACACTTATTTGTGTTTGTTCTGTTCATTTAATTAAAGTTAAATGAATGAAGACGAATTATACCCTTATTTGTGTTTGTTCTGTTCATTTACTGACATATGTACAACTAGTGATGAAAGGCTATTATTATTACTATTATTATGATAGTAGTAGTATAAACCATGTTAATGTATAGCTATGATAGCAGATAGTTAAGCAAGCTGGTTAATGGCCAAAATAGTTATTTTCGATAAACAGTTGGTAACCAAACGCCTCTTCAAGTGGTACAATGGGTTGTGGCCACCGAGCCACGATTGAGTATGTATATATATTGTTCAAACCTTCTCTTTTCCAAAAGCGTTCCATTGGTTTGTTGGAATCGGTCGTTCCGAAAGTTAATTAAATACGTAAAATGTAACATTGAATCAGTCATAAAAAATACAATGTTAAATAACCTGAACCGCCTCATAATGATAACAAAAATAACTAAATATATACTCAAATGCCCTCATCATGTTCATTTTGAACAATGAACCTTTATCTTGATCTTGTGTGTTTTCCTCTGGGGAGGTCCAAAGTTCGGTCCCTACTAAGTGCAAAAAATGTACATAACTATATATGAGTAATCACCATAGGAAGGATTCAAACTTGGGCAGGGTTTAAGAGCCATTACTCGCCTGGAGAAGGTAGCGAGTGTTTCCGAAGTCAGCTACACTAACCGTTAAAAAAAAGATCTACTGAGAAATTATTGAAACGGTGATGCTTGAGCTGAAAACTCTTGGGAATCTAAAAGCACAGAGTTGAGTGCAAGTGTACTTTGGGTGTGTCCTGTGCATGCAGTTGTGCTCTAGATTGCGAGCTCATAAATTTAGTTTCTCTTGTTTTGAATGAATCACTGTACCCAAGAAAAATTGCAGCAGAACGCTAACCGCTTTCACAGGCTTTGACTTTTTTTTTTTAATTAATCTGTGTTCCGTGTAGTTGGCCAGTTGGTATGCAAGCTTGACATTTACTTCTGTCAGGATACTTAATATATAATTGATATTGATGAAAGTTTTGCGATTGTCAACGTTGAAGTTTGAGGTTGTTTGATTCTTTATTCGATTTTATAAGTATGACAATTTTTTCATCTGCGGATTGTTTTACAAACGCGGTGGGGATTAAAAAAAAGACTGCTGCGAATGAAAAGATGAAGGAGTAACAAGGAGATAATAGGTCTAAATAAACATTAATAACAATAGTGGTCTAGACAAGAGGTAATTTCTTAGGAAAAGAGAACCGATTAAATCACCCGTCGTGATCGTTAATTAATGCGTTTGAGATACAATACAACAAATGCTTCAAGTTGGTTGGTTGTAGGGCCGGCTCGATAGTGTATCAATGTTCGGCCCTTATGGTTTGTGAGTAGTGTGTAGTTTTAGTAATGGTTTTTTAAGGGTTAATATTAGCAATAATATTTTTAGTGGGAAAATCACGAATTAGTCATTGACCAAATGGTTTTTATCAAAATAGGCACATCTCAGCTCTTGGGAGGTGGCTTACCGGTTCCGAGACCTCTCCAAGAGGCTTCCCATAACAAACCAAGAAGGAAGTGACACATTTTTAAAATATAATAAAAAAATTAATCACACTTCCACCCCCCCATTTTTAAAACGGCCATTAACTTTTTTTTACGACATTATTTTTAAAAAAAAATTACACCATTAAAACAAAGCTTTTCATCCTCTTTCATTTCCATACCATATACTTTAAAAAAAAATTTGCTGGGTTGATAGTACTTGCGTCTAAATGTAAAACACTTGATATTATTACTTGCGTTTAAACATGTCTGAACCAGAACAAGTCTAGTATTCATATCTGTACTTTTAAAAAAATTGTTGGGTTGATAGTACTTGCGTCTAAATGTTTAAAAACTTGCGTTTTAACATAATCTGAACCAGGAACAGCCTAATTGTTATTGTTGTGATAAGTAGACTGGTTTATCGAAAAGGGGTGCAGATCTGATGGTTATTGAAATATGGTCGGTTACTAATCGTACAAAGGAGATTCTTTTTCTTGGAAAACTGGAAGAAATTCTTGATGCAACACAACCTGCAGAGTTCAAACTTTGCATGGTTCCTCTTTTTCTACAGGTTGTACGCTGCGTTAATAGCCCAAATTTCAAGTATGCTATCACCCAAACCAGCTATTAATGCATGTGGCTTTGATTTTAGTTACAGTGGTATGTTTGGTTTCATGATCTTGATCGGTCACTACTACATGTTGCGTGTTTTTGTGTTACCCTTGAAACCGTTGGATAAAATGAAAATAATACAATGTGCTTGATTGATAAACCTCCAAAATGCTAGAAATTAGCAATGTCAGATTGATAAAACCAGTCTATTTATCACAACAATAACAATAGGCTTGTTTCTGGTCCAGATATGTTTAAACGCATGTGTTTTAAACATTTAGACGCAAGTACTTATCAACCCGGCAAAATTTTTTTTTAAAGTACATATATTAATACTCGACTTGGTTTGGTTCAGACATGTTTAAAAACGTAAGTAATAATATCAAGTGTTTTACAATTTAGACGCAAGTAATATGTAAATAGTTAATTGTGTAATTTTTTTAAAAAATAATGTCGTATAAAAAAGTTATGGCCGTTTTAAAAATGGGTGGTGGATTTGGTGTAGATTTATTTATTTTTATTATATTTTAACACTTGTGTCAATTCCTTATTGGTTTCTTATGGGAAGCCTTTGAGAGGTCTCAGACCTGCGAGTCACCTCCCAAGAGCTGGGAGGTGGCTATTTTGGTAAAAACCATTTGGTCAATGGATATTCGTGATTTTCCCATATTTTTACTAAAAATAACCTTTATTTTAAAATTTGCTTTGGGCCTCTAAATAGTGGGCTAGCCTATTGGTTGTGCTTCTCCTCTCTTTTGTTTAGTAACTTTTACATGTGACCATGTTGAGATCATTTGTTGATAGAGGTGCACAAAAAAACTGGAACCGGAACCGGATTGGAACCGGAAAAAAAAAAAAACAGGATCCGGGGTATATTAGAAAAACCCGGCCTGCGTATACCCGGAACCGTACCCGACCCTACCCGCGGGTACGCATAGGATATAGATTTCTATGTAAAAAACCGGACCTGATTTATACCCAGTTGTACCCGGTTTTCCGAAACTCAAAAGTATGTGTTCAAGCTACGGGACTATTTGGCATTTTGATGTGAGGCGGACATCGGGTATTAAAAATTCGGAACTGGGTTTTCCGAAAATACTCAAAAAGTATGTGTCAACTACGGGAACTATTTGACATTTGTGATGGTGAGGCCGGAACCGGGTATTAAAAAATCGGAATTGGGTTTTCCGAAAACTCAAAAAGTATACTCAAAATATTTATAAATAATCATCTAAGTCGCACTACTTTTCGACGTGATTGTATAAAAAGAATTCTATACCCGATATACCTGGGTTTTTTCATACCCAGTGTACCCGTGTTTTTTCAATACCCGATATACCCAAAACCGGTTTCATACCTGGAATCGGGTATTGAAAAAAACGGAAAACGGGTATTGAAAAAACCGGATGCGATTATAACGGGTATGGTTTTTTTATGCTAGGAACTGGAACTAGTTCTTTCCAATACCCGGTCGAAGTAATACCCGACTATACCCGGAACCGGTTCCATACCCAGAACCGGGTATTAAAAAAAACCCGACTTGTGGCACCTCTATTTGTTGAGTCTTAAACAAGTGACAAAACTATGGTTATATTTTTCGGGAACATAATTGAGTTGCATATCTCTCCATCAAATAAAAGTATTCAAAGTATCAATTGGCCCGGATAAAGCTGAACCATTGACTTAGGGTATCTTGGTGGTGAGATAAGACTTAGGGGCCATGAGGTCCTGGGTTCGAATCTCACAAAGGGGGTTTTCTCATAATTATGAGTTTCCTCCTGAATTGGTGACTTGGTGGTGGAATATGATCGCGTGGCAACACTGGTGGCACGATGATACTCCAGTGTTCCGTGAGTGATTCCAATTTGTTGGCCGTTCAAAAAAAAAAAAAAAAGCTGAACCATTGACTATTACAACTTTGGTATGTGAAGGTCAAATAGATGTTTTTCTCTAACTTGACACTGTTGAAACTAGCCTATTTTAAATAAAGGTAGTATTAGAAATCCAAGCATGTTCATTACAAGATCATACACATCAAATAATACAATCACAAAGCAAAACAGTCAACCACAGTTTTACATTTCACAGATCCAACAATTTATTTATTGAGCAACATTAATATATATGTTGCATGGCTAGTCACACTTCTAACGGCAAGTTTCACAGGTGAACCATTGTCACAGCTACCGCCGTAGGTCTTTTATTAGTACTGATATATCTCATTTTGAACTGTTAGTGGGCATGGTATGTTACTCATTGTCGGGTCAGTTTCCACAGCAATATACTGCATCTCCATCTGTATCAGTATAATAACACATTTTTAATAATTTAGAACCATAAATCCCAATCTTTTGGCTAAAGCTTAATTTATCCTAGTTCTAATATTTGAAAATTACCTGCTCCTGGAGGCACTTATTTGCTGCTTTTAGTATTCCTTCCTGCAATACAGTAAACCAAATGATATATACGGGCTATACTGGGTCAGGTATATACAAGTCATATGCAATAATGGCATAAGTTTGTGGTAAGTTCATGAATATTCTAAATTAACAACCCTAGTGTTAGAAGATTTGTAATCAAGAAATGAAAAAGTCAAAGGAAAAAGTCAAACAGAAGTTTGCCTCCAAAACAGACCGGTGTGTCTGAATAGTTGTGTCAGTTATTATTAAGTCATGTCGGTTAGTTAATACGGTTTAGTAACCGTCATTTGTAAGGGTATAAATACCCCAAACCTGTGTCATTTGTTTTATGGGAAATAGATAATAAAAGTGTGTGTATATTAGATTGTTCCCATCCTCTGTTTTAGGGGTGTTCATCGGTTTGGTTTTCGGTTATCGGGTTATTCGGGTCGGGTTATTTGGGTTTTCAGTTGTGAAAATATTACCCGATAACCGACCCAATCTAGTTAAATGGTTATCGGTTATTAGGGTTAATCGGGTTCGGGTTTTTCGGGTCGGGTTAAATGGTTATCGGTTTAATGGTTCGGGTGTTTGAGTTACATATTTCCAACCATTTGGGTTGCGTATTTCTATCCATTTGGGCTACAATACGTGTAAAATAAAACAACATCATGGGCTACAATATTTAGTTGCAAATTTGGCTACAAAAACACTACTCTGATATACATAAAAATATGAAAACTGGATCATTTATTTGTTTTTGAATTATTCGGGTTATTCGGGTCAACCCGAATTATACAAAACTAATCCAAAGACCGACCCTAAAGACTTTAGTCGGGTTCGGATATGCACTTAATCGGGTTCGGGTTAATCGGATAAGGTAGTTTCTCGGTTCGGTTCACTTTGGGTTCGGTTCGGTTATTGGTTATCGGTTAAAAAGAACACCCCTACTCTGTTTCCTGTTTTGCGAGTCCCTGCACATCAGCGATGTGCATACTCAACAATCATATAATGTTCATCCTTTAACCAAGTAGTATAGTATGCAAACAGGGCCGATTTCTATCATGGTATCAGAGCGCCATGTTAAAGATCCTGGGAAGAAGAAGAAATAGCCTGTGAAGAGAAAGACCCGATCCCCTGTTTTCGCATATATTAATCGGTACATCAAAGAGAAATAAGAAACGAACATCAGAGATTGTTTGTTCAAATCAGACTTGGTTATCATCATCAATCAATCAGAAGAAGATGCAGTCAAAGGCCATAACAAATTTAAAGACAAAACGGAGAAGAAACCGTTTCCGGCCAAGTTTCCGGTAAAGAGAAGAAGACCGGAATTTCGATCAAGAACCCGTAGTTTATACGATATTAAAGAGAAATCAGAAGATGTTTATTGTGTGGAGACAGAAGACGAGTGTATTGGGATCGCACCGTTAATCTCCGAAGTAAGTTTTGATCGTGAGGATTAACCGTTGAAAGCCGAGAGGGCTATTATAGAAGAAAGAAAGGATTGTGATAATCCTCTTAACATCAATTTCTCAAAAGTTTAATATTGTTTCATCATCAGAAGATTTAGAAGAATGGCTCAAGATCAAATTAAGAAGAAAAAGAAGAAAAGAAGACTGCATAAACATGGATGAACACGAACAGAGTAAACAAGATTATCATTTCTTGATTAGGGGAGAGATTGTTAGAAGATTTGTAATCAAGAAATGAAAAAGTCAAAGGAAAAGTCAAACAGAAGTTAGCCTCCAAAACAGACCGGTGTGTCTGAATAGTTGTGTCGGTTATTATTAAGTCATGTCGGTTAGTTAATACGGTTTAGTAACCGTCATTTGTAAGGGTATAAATACCCCAAACTTGTGTCAATTGTTTTATGGGAAATAGATAATCATATAATGTTCATCCTTTAACCAAGTAGTATAGTATGCGAACAAGGCCGATTTCTATCACCTAGCTCCATGATAGAATATCGTCATATTTGTATCAGTTACACTTAAGACGACAGTAACTTAAAAGGTTTACCAAATATTATTCATGGTTGTTTATCAATGACTCATGATCAGAAAAAAACATATATTTTAAATAGTGTTTTGAAGCTCGTACCTTATTTTTCAGAAGCTGAATTTCCTGAGACATAATGTCCATCTGCACATAAACACATCCAGTGGATCATTATTAATTTATCTTGTTTTGGTAATGAGAAAAAGCCAATTATGGAATTACCATACACAAAATGCATATACCTACTCTTTACTAAGATTACTTCACATACCTTCTTTGAACATCTTACACTTGTCATTGCACAACCGTTTTACCTTTTTTTTTTCAGCTATATAAATGCTTTGCAAATGCATGCATGTTATATATAATATGATCAAAATGCACACACATAAATACTTGCATGGTCAACCATTTACAAATTCAGATTTACTAATATGACATTTATGGCTCAAACACGGCTCGTGTGCATGGGGTTGGATGTAGTAATACTTTCCTGCCTATGTGGAAAGTGACATTTTTTGGTGAAAATACTAGACGTGGTCTTATTCAAATAAACGAAAACATGATCCTTACTTTTGCCGAGCGTATGTGATACATCCAGACTTCGAGATTGTTCTCAAGAATTCGTAGTTCATCTAGAGTCATTTTTCCTGCACCTCCTTGAAACATATAGCTAGCAAACCAAATTAAAATAGTATCAAATTTTATATCAAACATATTTCCAATAAGAGATACGTGACATATTATCGTTTTTTAGATGATAATTTGAACTAGAGACATGTGTGAATAATTATGCGACAGAGGAAGCAATATTGGGAGATGAATAAAAGAAATTAGAAAAAAAACTAAAAAAAAGAGAGAGCCATAGTAAAAAACTTGTATTTTAACTTTAAAAAACAACACGGAAGAATTTGAAAAACACTAAAAGCATATAGTATTAGAATAAATAAAAGAATTATCTTAATTTTACAAATTATTTTAGTGATTACATTAATAGATTTTTTTTAAAAAAAAATGGATGATACCTGAGGCCTTTCTGAAGTACGTCAACCTCATTTTTCAGCATGTTGACCTCCATTTTGGATTCCTAAAAAAATCACATTAATTTAAAAGGGAAGAGATAACATATAAAGTCTCCTTAACGTAAGAAGCGTAAGAAGCAATCTCAGCCATTAGATTAAGGATGCAGATTAAAAACCCTAACCATACCTGGGTTAAAACTAACCAAGCGTAAAATAAGAAAAAACCTTCTAACCGTCTAATTTTTTTTTTCAAATCGTAACAACATAACTAATTTGAACCCTGATTTTTCATCTTTTTCAGATCGATTCATGTTCAGAATGATTGCACAATTCAAAAAAAAAAAACGATTACAGTGAACGAAAAAACGTAATATCAGTATTTGATCTAAAATAATCAAAAACAGAAGATTAAACCAATCATATGAACAATTATGAATTGTAATAGTTGTCGAATACTATGAATTTTGTTTCATTAGGACGATTAAACATAAAAATTTATGTTAAAAAAAGTTGCAGAGGAAGAAGATGAAGTTGGTGAAAACAGACGCACTCATTGAAAAGTTTGGAAGCACTCACTGAAAATTTTGGACGCACTCATTAAAAATTTTGAAACCACACATTGAAAATTTTGGACGTAATCATCAAACCCAAACAAAAATCAAACGCACTCATCACATTCACTGAAAAAAAACGCACTCTCATTAACTCAAAGAAAAACAAACGCACTAAAAAAAACAAACGCACTAAGAAAGAAAAACAAACACTCCTTTTGTTTTTTATCATCAAAACAGACGCACCTTTTATTTATATATCATCATAACAAACACACTAAGAAAGGCACACATACACATACATTCTATAAAAGAGAAAGGGAACCGGAGGTCCCCCCTCCACCTCCTCCGGCGAACTCATCCACCGTCGGTGGTCCTCCGGTGGTCAAACCCAACAACCCACCACCAAATATTATAAAGAGTGAGAGAGAAGCTCGGTAGAGAGAGAGAGAGAAAGAGATCGACAGAGAGAGGGACAGAGGAAGAAGAAAGAGTAGCGCCGGTGCCCCTGTTCCCAAATCCAACTGAGGTAAGAACCCCAAACCACGTCGATTCCCTGTTATTAAAGCTTGATAATGATGATCGAGGGTTGGTGGTTAACAGCGGCTCACAGGGGTGGTCGTTGGTGGATATCAGTGTTGAAAGGAAGGGTTTGATACTGGTGTGGTTCGGGTCAGGGGTTAAACAGGGGACTCGGTGGTGATGATGGATTAAGGTTTCTGTGGTGGTGTTAGGGCGGTCAAGGGTTTCGGTAACGATCGAGGTGGTGGTCTCGGGTAGATGGTGGTGGTCGATGGTGGTGTTGGTCGATGTTGGTGGGTGTTGGTCGGTGTTGGTGCTGGTTTGTTTCAAAATGAGAATGGGTTAGATTTAGAACAGGGAAGATATGTTTTATTGTGTTTAACTCTGGTTAGGTTAGATTGACAGGTGTCAATCTCTGATGGCTTTTTATGCTTCTTATTTTAAGGGGCTTTATACCGTATACTTTCTCAATGTACAGGCTTAACTGGTTGTAAAAAATGTTGATGTTGATGTTGATTGGTCTGATTGCCCCATGCATTACTCGCTTTATGCTTTATAACCATTATTTGGTTTGTATGGATTCTTATTAAACGTATCCATCATTGACTATGAGATAAGGGCAATTTGGTTGTCCTCATGGGATGGATGGAGAAGATCTTGAGTAATAATAATTGATCTATTGTGATTATTTAAGCATATCTTTTGATTTATTTGAATTGAATTATTTTTGTGTGTGGGTATAAATTAAATAAACGGAAAAATAGGTGATTACGGGGAGGTTTGGAATGGTCTATGGTTGTAGGAAAATGTGGTTTGGAATGAATGCAATTTGAAATGATGTGACATGCTGATGTAGCAGTTTGTAAGAGCGGCTACTAGCCTCTTTCTATCATGCATCGCCATTTGTCGTGTGTTAATTGGGTCATTGGTATGATAGGCCCCTATCCTTAAGACTCTTGGTCTACGTTTCATTCTCTGAGTTATCTAAGAATTTGTGAAATCTCAACAGCTAAAACTCTATACTTGCTTATTTTAGCAAACATGTTTGGGTTAATGCTTATATTTGTGATTTCCCCTTAAAGATTCTCATAAAGTATGAAGGAAATCGAGTTATGGACTTCAGCTAAAGAGGTCGAGTGACTTAGCATTCTTCGATCAACTACTAGGTAAAAATTTATGATCATCTTCGAATCTCTTTCATGGTGTAGCAAATGACAACCTATTGTGTCGTTGTCAACTGTAGAAGCAGAGTATCGATCAGCTAAAATTTCAGCTCAACGAGGCACTTGCTTGGCATGATTATTGAAAGAATTGAATCAAGAGAAGGATCATAAAGTTACTATATTTGGTGATAATATCTCATCGATACTCTTTGTGAAAGAACCCGATGTTTCACTCAACTACAACACATATTGAATTCTGTTACCATTTCATACGAGAAAAGGTGCCAACAAGTGAGATTAATTTCAAGTACGCAAACACTTAGGATAAAGTAGATGATGTGTTCAATAAAGCATTGTTGAAAACTAAGACGGTGAAGTTCAATATGTGAAGCAATTGAGGTGCTAATGAGTGAGATTAATTTTAAGTATGTAAACACTTAGGATAAAGTAGATGACGTGTTTAATAAAGCCTTGCTGTAAACAAAGACAGCGAAGCTCAATCTGTGAAGCATGGGGTATAGTGGTAGCCAACCTTGGGATAGAGTATTGAACGTATGCAAGATTGGCTAAGAGATAAGGGTGTTCAGTTGATCTCATGGAATGGATGCAAGAGATCTAGAGTGATAAAAATCGGTTTGTTATTTAAAATATTGTTTATCTTACAATTTATTTGAATTTGAATTCGTTATTGTTTGTGTTCGAGTAGGAGTCAAATGTAGGTTGTTATATAAACCTATGGTTAGGTTCAGTTTTGATAAGTTTTTCATTCTTTAATTCCTTCATTGAAATGATATAAGAAAAGTGTCGCTTGATGTGTTGTTAAATACACCTAAATATATCTAAAAAATTAGAGCTACCAGCTTCAAGCTAGTTTTACCAAACATATCCAAAATGGGGGAAGTTTTGACGGCTGAGGGGAAGCTCGGGATATGGAAATTATGGGGGATTGTAAGTCTCATAAAATTGGAGTTTTGATGGTTTCGAATCAAGAATTAAGATTAATTAGAGACAAGTTGATGGCCATGCTCGGCTAAATCTTCTGTGACTTTGTTTAGACGAACGTTTCGTATAGGTTTTATACATTTTTTAGTTATTTTATGTATTGGATCTTACTTTTTATGTGTTGTTAAGCATTTAAGTTTGATTGACGTATTGGTTAATTTAAACAATTTGTTGTGTTTTGAGTTCTTTCTTTACAACTATGATGAGTTGATGACAAAGCCTAGAAACAGGTTAGGTTACTAAAGAGCGTTGACTTGAGATTTATGAATTGGGTAATTTTAGGGTTTAATGACAAGAACTGTTTTGATTGCTAATTAACTAATTTTAGAACCATGTCTACATGGTTCCTAATTATTAATCAAATCATGTGAAACCCAAAACATGAAGTTTAGAGGAAATTGCTTCTTTCTTCTTATTGTTTGCTAATCAACTTAAAATTTGTAAGATTTCTCAATTCTCTAAAATCAATTAAAGCCAATAGCTAGTTAAATAGTCAAATTAGTTAAAAACTAATTTTTCTACCAATTCTGACGACTTGACATTCACTTACTTCTTATTTTAATTATTTTAATTGACCAAATGACATCAATCATTGCGCAGTTGAGAAAAGCGCCGAATACACTTGTGCTAGTTTAATAAATATGAGTGGTGGTATATATTTGTGTCACCAACCATGTGGTGATAAAAAAACAAGACACGAGCTGGCCGGTTTAATACTTGATAAGTGCTTGTGAAATAATTAGCAAATCATGCACCAAGCTATTTGTTTGTAGTTCCAACGGATTTACATTGTTTATTGTATATCTTAGACTTTAGATTTTTTATCATATAAATATTTACTTTTTCTAGTTTACAAGCTCCAAGCTCTTACGAATTAAAATACATTTGTCACTTTATATAATGCTTTGGTTAAAAGAAATATAATTAACATGTTTATTAAAAACTAAAGAAAAGGTAAAACTATTAAACTACACTAATTTTGTAAATATATATAGAACTATACATACTTGGAAAATAATTTTTTATTAACATGTGTAAAAAATACTCAAAACATTCATCATTTAGTTCTTGAAGTCAAAAGAGTTCCACACACTATTTATTTCTAAAATTGTCAACAATTGTTTTGATTCGAGGGCTGCTAAATATGCTAGAACCTTTAAAAGCACAAGTCTTTTCCAAACAAAGCGAAAACCTAAAATTCATTATATATGAGAATGAGGAAAAGAAAATTAAACGTTATATGTGTTGAGTATTGAACCACTAAAAAGTTTTTTAGACTGATTATTACCTGTACTTAATTAGCTGGTGCTAGCTACGTGTAAGAGTAACCCCGACATTTAAGAACGAATCGCTTGATAATGCTCTTTAAAGTAATCTATTTTTAAAATTATCTTGATTAGATATTCTCCTTGACTAAATATTAAAGCATCTAATTCTCAAAATAATGTATATATTGCAAGTAAAAATTAGAGAAATACATACCAGAACTTGCTTTTCATCAGCTTGTTTCTCCACATAACAACGGCTAGATTTCATATACTTCTCTATCAGTCCCTGCATGCTTCTTTATTCACCAATGCACAAAATATATTAATACATGAGTGTGTGTATAACACATATGTATGTATCCATGCATGCATAATATAAAGCAATTTTTTTATTATATGTTTATACTAAGTATTAGTTGCATGTGTTGTTAAGTATGGTTTATGGGTTAAAGTGCCGTCCTATAGTAGTCTAGTCTAGACTACTATAGTTATACAAGATGAGAAAAGTTGGTCCATGTCTTCTTTAATAAACAATAAGTATTTAATCCAACAGAATTACCAAAATAGATAAGCGCCACCTAAACAGCAAAATTTGGGGCTAAACCGGTGTTTTTTTCCCCACTAATTTGCCGCTTAGTCCCGAAATTTGTCGGATAATTATGCTTATTTTTCTAATTTTCTCTTAAAAAATAAATTAATTTAGTCCCCAAGAAATTTTATTGTCATAATGAAAGAAAAATTGGCAAGCAAGCCAACGTACAAAGTTTTTTCCATTTGTTTAAATGCAAGCAATAGAAAATTTGTATTTAATTTTTTTATGTAATATAACATAAAACTACTTAGCTGTATTGTGTAAACATTTAAAGGTTTTGATAAGATGATGAGACTTAATAAAGAGACATGAAAAAGTATAAAGAGTTCACTACACGTGTAGAACCACATTTTTGTAATTTGTTTATTTACAAAAGCATAAAGTGATCATGAGTAATATATATATCTAGCAATAACCAAGTGAAAGACACGCAAATAGTTTACTTCCATTATCGATTAAATATTTAATAAGTGGAGTAACATAGGCTTCTTTGATTGGCTTTTTTTTATTATTCTTTAACATGCTGATCTAAATTAAGCAACGTATTCCATAGAGAAAATGATGAAAATGCATTCGCCATGTTATCATCTATCTATATTCATTCATGTCCTAATGAATCAAAACTTTACATCTATATATGGCCAGTATATATATATGTGATTCCCTTTATTCTTGTACGTTATCATAACACACAAAATGAAGTATATATAGAACGCATGCATACCCGTTAGTGGCAAGCTCATAGAGCTTGCCATGTGAGGAGAAAATGACGAGACCAATTTCGGCATCACATAACACAGAAAGCTCCTTGGCCTTCTTGAGAAGCCCCGAACGGCGCTTGCAGAACGTGACCTGCCTATGCACCGGGTTCTCAATCCTCCTCATCTGTACCTTTCCTCTTGCCATATCGATTGTTGGGTTTGTTCCTGGGATGATCTTGTAATTAGATTGATTTTATAAAGAAATAAAAAGTTTTCAAGTCTGCTAATTTCTGCAGACAACCTCCCACTAGTTTGAACTAGCTTCGAGGTTGTTGCACTTCCTCGGTTGTGTTTGCTAAGTTAGCTTAAAACACATTAATTCATTATTTGTCTTGACAACCACCTTATATATATACCAGTACTCTCACTCCTAAATTTTTATTCTCTAATTTGCCATGTTCTAGGCAGCCTAATAAACAACACTAAAACAAAGAAAGAATAAATACTTATGTGTGACTCCTTTTACAGTTCACTAAACTGTTCAAAAAGATGGAATCCATTGTATGTAAAAGGGTTTTTATTTACTTTAAAAATGTTGTAGCACTAGCATGCTGTCTTCTGAAAAAACTTTTGAGACTAGAACTATTAACGAAGTACAGTCTCCACATCTATCTACATTATAAAGGAGGAGACATGGGCAAATATGTCTAAATTGTTCAAAGTTAAGATGTTATACCAAAGGTCCTTTACAAATCTCTAATTTTTTGTCAATTTTTTTCATTTTGTGCCCTCATGTACAACCTTTAATACTAATTGTATATATCTTTTATGCACTCTTTGTATCCATACGAAGATGTAACCCTTTTATAAACACTATAATACTTGAAACCCCACAATGCTCTTCTCACTATGTTATTTTTTTACTTATTAAAGTGGTCAAAAATATAATATATGAATATTTGGTAAAATGGTAGCCCTTTGTGCTAATAGATATCATCAAAAGAAGAATACATCAAGTATTCATAGTCTAACTTGAATACTTTTTTTAATTATTTTGTTGTTGGAATATCTTAACAATTTCTTGTATATATTCTTTTAGTTCAAGTTGTAACAAAGCTGCTTGTTACATTATTTATGTTCGGAAGCAATAAAGCATTGATCTACGCATTATATAACATCCCTAATTTGCATTATGTGTTGGTTTCATTTAAATTTACAAATTTAAAGTAGTGGATTTTGTGTGAATATCGGTTTAAATTACTAGATTTGTGTGATTGCCACCCATCACCACCACCTACCCATTGCCACCGACACGACCATGACCTCACCACTTACACATCGTTGTTGCAACTAGCCACTATAAAAAGAAATAAGAAATGTAATGGGAGAACACTAATTTGGAACATCTTTGTCATTCCTAAGATTGAACACTTTGTAAAAATTATACATCTACATGTATCATGACCACTTTATAAATACTGTTTTCAGATATAGCAATTAATGATTATCATGGTTTGAACATTGGAATAATTATAATGTTTTTTTTCTATATGTAATGTAGGACAACAAAAGAACAAAGTACAACCGATATAAAATTTTGATTGCCAAAAGGAAGTACTCATAATTGAAGGCCCGCACTTTTGCTTGATTAACCGAAAGAGAAAACAATAATTTTGGATCAAATGTATAGATTGGTGAAGGATCTATTGGAAGGGTTTGCCAATGATAGTGAAGAAGAGTGATGTTTACCTAAAAAGACGTCAATGAAATTTTATTCCAACTAATGTACTTGTAAGATGGTTTTTTTCCTCTATTGTCTCTCTTGACATAAATTTTATGATTTCATACCACTAGGCTTGCTAATTATATTCATTTAAGTGAATTAAGGTATTGGCTTATTTCCATGTCACATGCTTTCACATATTATGATTCATTCATGGTAAACCGGTAGTCTATGTGGTTTGAGACTTTGAGATAACGATACGGATTTGTCAATTTCAATGTTCGGTCAACAATTTATAACCTGGATCGAGGTTGTGTAAAGTGTAAACGCCCGTTTATTTTTATACATATTCTTTTTGGAATGTGGTTATGTTTAAAATTCACCCACAAACCCCACACACATGCCACAAACCCCAATAACTAGAAGACGACAAAACAGATGCACCCGCTGCAACGCGCGGGCATTCACACTAGTATTACATTGTAAAGGAGGAGGCATGGGCAAATATGTCTAAATTGTCCAAAGATAAAATGGTATACCAAGGGTTTCTTTACAATTTTTTAAATTTTACCACTTTTCTTCTCTAAATGCCCATGGGATAACTTTATTTTATTAAATTATCAAAATTCACAATTAAGTTATCCTTTATTATTTTTGTATTTACCTTTGTGATACTCCCAACCCACTTGAAAAATGTTTAGTTAATAATTATTGTATGTACATGTCTTAATTAGGATCAATTATATGTAAATTAATGAGAAGCGCACGAAATTTGTAGGTTACTATACAGAAGTCTGGTTGAGTTCACATCTTCTTTCACTATAATAAATGTGTTTTTACTCCTGACCCTATGATTTAAATATGTTAGTATGAGTTCTTTGTTGTAAAATGCTTATTAAACTATATGATTGTATAAATATTATTACAATAGTGTATCATGGAATATTGTGACACAAAATCTTAAAAGTAATACGCTCTTTAAAATGTCTCGAGAATGAGTGCTAGCTTTTTTAAGACATTTAAGAATTTCTTTTAGATAAATTTGCTTAAGATAAACATAGTCTAATTGTGATGATTGTTGATGTAAAGATGTATTATCATGGACTTTTAAATGGAGGACGAAAATTTTAAGAAAAAAAAAATTGAGGGGGTTGAATTTATTGCATATAAAATTTCAAAAAAGTTTGATAAAATTTAAATTATCAAACGAAAAAACTAGAAGCGGGGTCTGGCCTAGCTCCAACTAAGATCCGCCCATGGATGTATTATATTGGTGATTTTAGTGTCAACTAATCATTTCTATATAATTGTATGTACTTAAAGTCAAAGTGAAACAAGAATATATATTAATGCGAGTAAAAAAAAATACATTCTCGTTTATGATTGTTTTTGTTTCATGCATCAACGAACGCCATGATTCAATGGGGTAGCGCTCCCTTGGCTAGATGCTCCAAGTGAGTTCGCCTCTTAGTGGGGTTTCGGGGGTAACGCTCCAAGTGAGTTCGCCTCTTGTCCAATAACAAATTATTGCAAAGTTTTGATGTATTGGTTTGTATTTAAGGCCTCAAATGCATATGTTTATCTATATCTATACATATAATAAACCAAAGCCATTTTAATGACATGGCACTCAAAGAGGCATTCTCCTCCTTGAGTGTGCCATGTGTCATCCCATGTGGCATTGAGATAATTTAGGAAAAAAATAATTTAAAAACAAAATTAGATTTTTCTCTCTTATGTTTCCTCCCATAATTTTTAAACTTTAATATCTTTTATATACGAGATTTTTTAAAGAAAAAAATTACACCAAATTAACGAGCGTTTTATTATCTTTCCAACGAGTACCATAGTGCTATATAAAAAACGGAGAAAAAAAACAACTATTTTTTGTTGGGTTTTGTTCAAACAGGAAAAAAAAAACACAAAGTGTTCAAGTAAATTATTAATCATGTATAGGCAAGTCACTAATTATGTTCAAATCAGTAAATATGAATTCTATTTTCAACATGCGTTAGCATTGGAGTTATACATTGTTTTAGGTTAGATATTAATATTAGAGTTATACATTGTTTAAGGTTAGACGTTAATATTGGAGATATATTTTTAGTTGTTTTAGGTTAGCTGCTGCCCGAAGCTTTCATGCATGTAACTGTAAAGCGCATCATT
Organism: Ambrosia x helenae; assembly: GCA_030844895.1. Lineage (NCBI taxonomy): Eukaryota > Viridiplantae > Streptophyta > Magnoliopsida > Asterales > Asteraceae > Ambrosia > Ambrosia x helenae. The sequence continues at coordinate 48,695 of JAUTDX010001845.1, read as the reverse complement.
CTATTTTTTATGTAAAATTAATATGTCATATTAGATTTTTCAAGCCCGGGACGTTCCCGGGGTATAATCTAGTATATAATAAAAGAAAACAATTTTAATGACATGGCACTCAAGGAGGCATTCTCCCCCTTGAGCGTTCCATGTGGCAAATTAAAAAAAAACAAATAATAATATAAAACCTAATCTACTAAAATTAAATTCAGTTATTTTAGGAAAAAAAATTAAAAACAAATTTAAATTTTTCTCTTTTATATTTCCTCCCAAAATTTTTAAACGTTAATATCTTTTATATACGATATTTTTTAAAGAAAAAAATTACACCAAATTAACGAGCGTTTTATTATCTTTCCAACGAGTATCATAGTGCTATATAAAAAACGAAGAAAAAAACGACTATTTTTTGTGGGGTTTCGTTCATATAGGGAAAAAACACAAAATGTTCAGGTTATTCATTAATCATGTTTTTTCTTTTAAATCAGGTTCTTATCTACGATGTTGAAATTCAGCCCAATCGTCATGCTTCATTGGAACGCAACACTGCAACACATGGTGTCACCTTATAGCAAAGTTATTTTATTATTTATTTAATTACAAGAGTAATAATTATCACTATTAGTATTAGTATTATTAGAATTCTATATATACGTTTATTGAAATTGTTTGAAAATTCTTATCACACAACTTCAATAAAGATATAAAATTTGGTATTTTATAAACATCAGTATATTTTGTTGTTCTTATATTACGTTGCCATTTTTTGCCCGGACATGAAGAAAAAACTAATATTTGACCTGGACTCTCGTAAAAATTAATCATATATCATCAAGAGATGATGATATATGAGTGAAACATTTGTACTACATGTATTAAGTCAATAGTTTAAAAAGTATATATCATACGCGAGTGTAGTGTATAGGTTATTTTGAAGTCGTGTATGTCTAGTTACTTCTAGACTGATTTGTTATAACGTTTATATATAAACTTAGAATACGGATAACAAAATTACTAATTTCCTAGATTTCTCTCATATTTATGATATACCATGTGTGACATGACATAAATGAAAGTTAATCCACTAACAATGTTCGTATAAGCAGTGAAATTCTCGCCATGGTTTCTTTTCTTTTCTTCTAAACAATAAAATAAGTCTCCACCTTATGACAGAAGACAGGAATCCTGTCAAATCACAGAATATTTGAAAATATCAAAAAATATGGAAAAGAAATAATCACCAACTTAACGATGATTCACCATTGGCTGCGTGGTTGGGATTTAAGCACTTCCCATATGCATATTCTCAGACCATAGGGTGTGGAGGAGGCCCATCATCCATGCCTTGCCTCCACCTCAGCTGCCACGTCAGCGTGGGGTAGGAACATCCATGAGATGATGGACCAAGGGGTGTGGAGGAGGCCCATCATCCTTAAATGCATTTTTCTTTTTTTTTTTGTTTTTTTAATTGAAAAATATTAATGTTACAATAAAAAAGTTAATATTCTAAATTAATATTAAAAAGAAAATATTACATAAAAAGTTAATATTCTAAATTAATTAAAAAAACCATAACTAAAATTACAAATAATTAAAAATATTAAAGTAACCTACTCGACAAAAAAAAAATTACAAATAATCTAGTCTTGCCCGTTGTTCCAAATATATTCAACCAAGTCCGCTTGAAGATTGCGGTGTGTGTACTCGTTTTGTAACGAGAACTCGTTTAAATCTTGTTGATGTGGGTTGACAGGAACCGTATTCTCCGGCGGGGCGTTCTCGTCATACACACAAATGGCGGCGCCTTCGTCTTCGATTATCATGTTATGCAAGAGGACACAAGCATACATACAGTAACGCATTTTTTTTGGGGTGAACATACGTGCCGGGTGTGCAATGATGTGCCATCTTGATTGTAGAACACCAAATAATCGTTCAATGTCCTTTCTTGCCGCCTCTTGATACTTGGCAAATTTCTTTCTTTTTTCATCGTGAGGGTGGTGAATACTTTTAACGATCGTCGAGTAAGATGGATAGATTCCATCAGCAAGATAGTAGCCGCGCCTATACTCCACACCCGATACTGTAAAGCTGGTATCCGGACCGGTTCCTTTTATGACATCGTCAAAAATCTCCGACTGGTTAATAACATTAATGTCGTTGTTCGAACCAGGAACCCCAAAGAAAGCATGCCAAACCCATAAATCTTGTGAACACACCGCCTCCAAGATTATCGAAGGATATTCTTGATCTCCTCGTTTGAACATTCCGCGCCATGCTACCGGACAGTTTTTCCAAGGCCAATGGTAGCAATCAATGCTTCCGAGCATTCCTGGAAAACCATGTTGTTGGTGGTGAAACTGATACAATTGCTGGACCTCACTGGAGTTTGGTTTTCTCAAATATTTCTTGCTGTAAAGCTTCACCACACACTTGCTAAACTTGTATAGACACTCTCGTGAAGTTCTTTCCGACATTTTTAAATACTCGTCCCAGGAATCCGCCGCAGTCCCGTACGCTAGTTGCCGAAGTGCCGCCGTGCATTTTTGTATGGTGGTGAACCCTCTTTTGTTTCTAGCATCGTATCGTAAGGTAAAAAATGGCTCGAAGTTAGCCATATCATCGGCTATACGCAAGAACAATCTTCTACTCATTCGGAACCTACGCCTAAATAGTTCCGCCGAGTATAAGGGTTCGTCGGCAAAATAATCGGCCACCAATCTATCATGGGCACCTACACATATTTACAAAAAATATTAACACACAAACAAAATCTACACTATATTTACAAAAAAATATATATAATGTACACAATAAAATCTACACTATATTTAAAAAATATATATATAATACACATAAACGATGATAAAAAATATAAAACTTACCCTCTCGGTCTCTATTTATAGCCGCTTTCCTAGTTCGAGGTGCCGAATCGACTTCGTCTCCTTGTTCCTCGGCAATAATCTGCGCCGCTTGCCCCACGATGTTTATAACAAAATTTACGGCCTCGTTTGTAGATGATGAACCCGTAGAAGACGAAGACGTCGAAGAAGATGATAGCGACATGGTTGTTTGAGGGTTTGAATTTTATTAAAAATATTAGTTGGTTTAAATATAGTGAGAGTATTTGAGAGAGTTTTTATAAAAGTTGGGGTAAAAAAGGGTAGGGGTGTTTGGTTTAAATAGTTTGAAAAAAAAACTTTTTTTTTTTTTTTTTAAATAGCCGTTACCCAACGTTCAGTCCACGTGGCACCACCCCATTCGCAGGCATCAACGGCATTATTTAGCCGGGTATGCCGCCCCAAAGCCTTGCCGCTCCAAGGGGGCGGTGTAGCTTGGCCCGGCAAATCGTTGCCTAGCCTATGCCGCCCCCCATACCTTCTAGTCTCACGGAGTATGCCTCAAGAGTGTACGGATGTGTTAGCTTATTTCCAATACTTGGTCCTAATCTTAAACTCTTGTTTAGTTAAAAACAGAATTCTATCTATAATCTATAAACATTATAAAGAGCCAAATGCGGCTACAATAGTAATTTCATATGATTTTTAAGATGACATATGAATAGTTCTTTGTTTCACACCCAATATATCATGAAAAATTTTCCAATATTACCTCTATTCGCAAAAGCAACTTATACATTTTTTTTGTGATATTGAATGAAATGGTTAAATGTTGATAAATGAGTATAGGTAAAGCTTTATGAGAAGGCTAAATTAAGTTGGTCACAATACCCAGGTTATGTTTATACTCAGTTCTTCATTTTCATGTATCAATTATTCATAGAAAGTTGTAATTTTGACAAATGATCTTGATTTTTTTATGGTGTGCACTAAGTGGGTGCTATGTTATATGTAGATAAACTTTGCAGATCCAGAATATGATGTTAGCGATTATTGCATATTTTCTTTTTAACACGTTCTAAAATTGGGAGTTGATGTTGCATCATGCCTCTTTCAAGGCAAGGTTTTGAACACCTTATGGAATCAAACCATAAACTTATAAATCATGTTAACTGCCATTAAATCAAACCATAAACTTATATTTCTTAGCTCTCTCGTATTTGATTTCTATTACATCATATTTAAGATAATAATAATATAGTAAATAAAATAAGTTTTATTATTATTATTATTGTTTTTTTTTCTAATATTGTAACTTAAATATGCAATGAACTATTTTGATACAACTATTGTGTTTCGCTAATAAGCACGATCCATTCAAGAAAAATTATTTAGAGTTTCACTTTTAATTGTCGGACACCTTTTACTAATCCATAACGTTTCCGTTCAAGCCTTTCACTCACCTATTTTAAAATTTGAAGCGTTTCGAAGTAACCTATGGAAGCTTTATGGATTACCATCAAGCATTATAAACCTTTGTGACCTCAATAAACCTTCATTCATGGCCACTGAATTCAATCTCCTATTCTAACTTGCGCCAACAATGGTAACACTGAAAGCCCCCGCTGCTGGTACGAACTACAATAGCTACTGCAGTGTTTCTTCATGTCATTACTAGCCTCAATTACGAACCCGTAGCATTCTGGCATGACCACCTTTGTTCCGGTTTAACTGCACCATCGCATAACTCTTGATTTCATTGAATACGATCAACCGCTGATGGATAGCCACCGCAACCGGTGTATTTCTTTCTGTTTGTTTTCACGCATGGGTTGAGGTAAGAGCTCATGCTCTTTGTGAATCACTTAATTTCTTAATCATATCAAAGTTCTGATTACCCGAGCACAACTTCGATGATTGTTGATCTTCCTGCATTTTGAATCAGTTATGAGTTAAATCATGTGTAATACCATAACTTCAAGTTTGTATATGAATATATGGTATCGAAGTCAAGTCATTCATCATGATGTTTTTGTTTTGTTGAAGATGATGATTTTCATAGGCGGGCTCATAAAGTATTATTGTTTTTATACACCTAATTGATTAATTTCCATAGTAATATATAATTTTCAATTTTGTTTCACTTTATTGAGCAATTTTTGTTTCATTCATATCTTTCGTTTGTTTTTTTGTTGTTTATGTGACATGTGCATTTGGGATCATGGGACGTGTGATGAGATTCACCAACAAGTTAGAATATAGATGAAAAAAGAGGTTGTTAGAGACTTAGTTTGATATTGTAATGAATCATTTAATTATGTTAAATATTTTACTTTGTCAAATTATTTTTTAATGAATTTTAGAATTATTTTTTGGTCTGATTATTGAGATGTTGGCTTGATTAGGTTCATTTAAGAGGTTTATAATGGTTTACTATGCTTGATAGAATTATTGAAACTGGAGTTAGGTGTCGTTTAAAGAGACTATTGGCTCTCAAAAACAAGCTAATTTTAGATGTTGTTACTATTTTCTTTATTTTGAATAACTAATTTATATGGGTTTTATTGATCTTGTACCAACCTCTTCAACCGGAGTGTCCCCTACGAAGACAACTGTTGTTTGATTGATTCGAGGTTAGTATTTTACTATTTTTTTTAATGTTTTGGTCATCTTGCTAATGTATTAAAACTCTAGATACCCGGATGAGTTGGCTAAACCTGATACTTAAAATTGGATGATCTTAGAACTTGTGACTAAACCGAGTGCAATGGCCTCTCATCTTTAATAGTAGCATTTTAAATTTTATTTTGGTTTATTGAGATTTGAGAAGGATTATCTCTATTCCCAATAAATTGCATGATTAGTTATTATTTGTGGTAGTTTATGACATGATGTCAAGAGGAACAACAAAATTTATAGAACATTATTGTGATATTTGATTTCGAAATTATTTGCATGTTCAAATCAATGATGATGTTATATCAAAGTGTTTATCTAAGTGCGTAAAGTTTTTACTATCCAAAATGTATTAACATTATTAGTTTTCATATCCAAAAGTAATTAAGTTTTAGGACTGTTTCATTCAATTCGATCATATTCCTGTTTTTTTTATAAAATAACCACCAAACTTTCAATATGTGCTCTAATATATGTTGTCCCGCAGCAACGCGTGGGCACCCCACTAGTGTATATATATTGCAGAGTTATCCTCTCTTAACATTAATGAATATCAAACATTTATTTATATTTATAGACAAAAAGATTATATTGGATGTGTATTTATTGTGTGTAATTATTTAACTTCATGTGTCATTACATATATAGGTTACAAAATTATCTTTTAGAATTTCCAACGCAATCCATGCCTCTTTAGAAAAAACCACCGCAACAAGTGAATCGCTCTTTAGGATGGGAGATCGTCGGAAACCTATCCCTTTAAATATGCAACAAATGCTAATAAAATTCTTCGTGTCCAATCTTCCAGATCGTTGCAGCGAGAATGATCTAGGATGGGAGATCACCGGAAACTTATCTCTTTAAATTTTCGACATCTACATCACAAGAAAGAGGGACAAACAGGGTAGTTAGTTTGGTTTTGTTTCATTACTAGATGTTAAGAATTCAGGGGAGATGGAGAAGACCTTTATCAAGCATTCGGATGGGTGATTTCAAACTTAGTTTCAATGTCGCAAGGTTTACGTTGGAAGACAGGGAGATCAATAATCGAAGACCACATAGCAGCAGACCAAGGAATGATAAAGACGATGTTGACAATAATGTTAAAGGAACTTAAGTTATGTTCAATGTTATTTCTGGTGCTTCATCATTTAAAGATGCTTTTTTAGGCAAATCTAATATTGGGAAGGAGGAGAAACTTATTGTTTTGCCAGACAACTTGAAAGCCCATGACCATTTTGAGGGGAAGGCGGTGATCCTTAGAATGTCCTATTTTCAATTTTTGAGATCAGTTGGTAATATTGTTAAGAAGATAATCAGAAGTGCTGGGGTGGTATAGTATTTAGGAGGCATGTATCGTGATTGTCTCATTTCTTAGTAGGGATGAAGAAGTTTTCCTTAACCAAGCAAAGGAGAAGGCGGATTGTTTCCATTCGGTTGATACGTGGGTGGGTCAGTCACTTCCTTTCGAAAGGGTCGCATGTTTACATGTTCAGTGCATTCCTCTTCATTTGTTATCTAATGAAGTTATTAATCGTATTGGTGAGTCTTTCGGTAAAGCTACTTAGGTAGCCCAACACGACTGTTGGGACTCTGATCTTTCTAATGACTACATCGGTGTATTAGTAGCTGAAGGCAAGAGGATTCATGAAAAAAGTTGTTGTGTAATGGAAGGGTCGGAAGTATCGACTCTGGGTGGCCGAGGAGGTTGGAGATTGGGAGCCAGATTTTTGCTGAAGGCTAGATGTTTGAAATTGGATATGATTCGCCGAAGTAATTTGCCGGTATCGACTCTGGGTGGCCGAGGAGGTTGGAGTTTAAATTCACACGTTGAAAAGGAAGGTCCTGTGATTGAGGAGTCGGTTATGGAAGGTATTAAATTTGGTCAACTGGACAATCAATCTAGCGATTCAGTTACAAAAAATGAAGGAGAAGTTACGAAAACGCTGTGGGTCCTCTTAAAAATGATGATAAGGACCATTTAAAAAATGTTGACTTTTGTGAAAGGAATGTTAGTACAAAAGACGGAAAGAAGTTTAAAAAGGTGGAAAGACAGAAGGCTGGCCCATTCTAGGATAGGCTGATATCTTTGGATTGTAAGCCAAGTGCTAAAAATTGGCCCAGACTTGAATTTGACCCAAATGGTATGGATCTTTTTGGTCTGGACTTTATTTTAGGTTTACATCAGAATAAAGAACAAACCAATAATTAGGTGAATGAGACTCCTCTTGAATGTTCAGACCAAAAGCAGGACATGTCCTCGCTACTTAAAGGAATAACTGAGTGACAACCATACTAACAATTCTATAGAGATTCATTCGGATAAGGTGCAGGGATCTATAAAGGTCATAGTGAACAGTTGAACAAGGATATAGGTAAGGTGGATGTTCTTACCGAAATCGAGCATACTATTCATCTGGGGTCTTTGGTGGGGGCTCAATTAGGTAATTTTCATCCTTTGGTACTCGAAAGTGTAGAAAGCGAAGGGTTACAAGCAGGTATTAAATGATTTTTTTTAGTAAATGTTAGGGGTTTGGGTGTATAAGGTAAATAGGGATGGGTGAATGGTTTGAGGATAAAAAACGAGGTGGATTTTGTGGCTATTCAAGAATCTAAGATTTCGGGTAGTAAGAGGTTTAATGCTAGTAATTTTTGGGGGTTAGGTGAGTTCGATTTTAATTTGGTGGTGTCTTCGGGGAGGTCAGGTAGGTTGATAAACTTATGGAACCATAAGTTTTCAAGAAACCGTTGAGCTGTTTAATCAGAATTCTCTTCTTACGTCGAGTACTCTTGTAGCGGATGGGTCATTGTTAAATGTTATTAACTTATATGCTCCTTAGAAAATGGTTGCAAAAAGAGCTCTTTTGGGTAAAATCAAAGATAATACGGGCAGTTTTCAGGGTTTGTGGGTGATATTGGGAGATTTTAATGTCGTCAGATTTTTCAAAAGAAAGAAAGAACTCCGGATTTAATCGGACGAGTGCTTGGGATTTTAATGTTTTTATTGACGAGGTTGGTTTACAGGAATATACTATTAGGGAAACAAGTTTAGTTTTTTGGCAGGAACATATGTTGATGTTAAACTGAGCCAGATTGATAGAATTTTGGTATGTCAAGGGTTCTTTTACAGATGGCCGCTAGCATGTTTTGGAGCTCTTCCGGGAGAATTTTTGGATCATACGCCATTGCTCTTAACGTTGGTGGATTCCAACTTTGGATATAGACCTTTTCGATGGTTTAACTCATGGTTGGATATGGAGGGGTTCCGGGAAGTGGCGGTCAATGCTTTCGAGGAATGTTCTGTGGAGGGACGGCCTCATGAAGTTATTACTAAGAAACTTAAATATTTGCAGGGGGTTTAGAAAGGTGTAAAAACGAGATTGAATGTCTAGAGATCATTATTGAAGAAAGGGAGCTAGATGAAGAGGAGAGTTGGGTTTGGGAAGAATGCAAGAAAGAGGTGACCCAGCTAAACCATTTAAAGTGCATAGACTTGAAACAAAAATCGAGGGTTCGATGGCGGCGAATGTTGATGACAATTCAACATTCTTTCATAGGGTGGTTAATGGGAGAAAGGAGTCGAATGCTTTTGCCAGGTCTTTTGGTTGATGGGCAGTGGATTTCAAAACCTTCATTGAATAAAAAAGAGGTTTTGAAGTTCTTTAGAAGTCATTTCTTAGATAATAAGAAGACGAGGCATGTTTTGACATGCGAGAATATTAATAACTGCCTTCGGAGGATATCAAGCAGTTGGTTCGTGTTTTCACAAAAGACAAGATTAAAGAGGCGGTGTTTGACTACGGGTTGAATAGAGCTCCTGGGCCAGATGGTTTTAATTTCTAATTTATCAAACACTTTTGGAGTTACTTAGAGGAATATTTTTTAAATCTGTTCTCTAACTTTCATGAGACGGGAGTTATAAGTAGATGTTGTAGCACCTTTTTTATTAATCTCATTCCGAAAATAAAAATGCCGATTGGGCTACGTGATTATAGGCCGATTACTCTTGAGGGGGTTATTAGTAAAATTATATCTAAAGTTTTGGCGACAAGGGTGAAGGAGGTTATGGGTAAAGTTATTTCTGAGAAGCAGACGGCTTTTCTAAAAAACAGATTTATTTTAGATGGACCTCTGATGATTAACGAGTTATATGGGTGATTAAAAAAATGGGGAAGAAGGCTTTCTTGTTTAAAATATACTTTGAAAAGGCATATGATAATGTTAATTGTGTTAATTGAGGGTTTCTTATTTCGGTGATGGAACAAATAGGGTTTCCTAATAAGTGGTGCCTTTGGACTAAAGGTATCCTTGGGTCTGCGAGGTTCGCGGTGTTGGTTAACGGTTCCATTACTTTTGATTTTCAGTGTCAAAAGGGTATTAGACAAGGGACCCTTTGTCCCCGTTCTTATTTCTCATTGTTATGGAAGTTTACTTGTGTATTGTCAATAAAGCTTGTGATTTGGGGGAAGTAAAAGACATTAGGTTGTCGAAAGGAGGGACCGTCTATATCTCATTTTTTATAAGCAGATGATACGCTTATCATGGGGGAGTGGCCAAGAGAGAATATTAAGAAGACGGCTAGGTTACTCAGAGTGTTTTATATTTTCTCGGGCTTGAAGATTAATATCTACAAGTCTCATTTGTTTGGTATTGGTGTGGATGGAGAGGATGTTGTAGATATGGCGTCTATTTTGAGGTGTAGAGTATGTGAATTCCTTTCACTCATTTGGGAATTAAAGTTGGAGCGAACATGAATAAAAGTTGTCATTGGAATGCAATCATTAAGACTATGCAAAGTCGGCTGGCTTCTTGGAAAGCGAATAAGTTATCCATGGGAAGGCGGTTAACTTTGATTAAAACGGTGCTCGCTAGTTTGTCGGTTTAGCATTTATCATTATACAAAGCTCCGGCTAAGGTGATGGAACAAACTGAAAGAATGATGGGAACTTTTCTTTGGGCTGGCTCGAGTGTTGATAAGAAGGTTCACCGTGTAGCTTGGGATGTTGTGACGACTACGAAAAAAACGGGGTTTTGGGTATAACCAAGGTAAGGGACGTTAATATTGCTTTATTAACAAAAATGGGCATGGAGGTTCACGACTCAAAAGGATAGTTTATGGCGTAAAATAGTGGAAATGGTGCACGGGGGAGGGGTCGATGGGTCTTCCTTCCTGCTAAAACATCTATTCCGGGTTGTTGGAAATCTATTGTGTAGGAACTGAATAGATTTTCTCTTCAAGGTTTAAAGTTGCACAGTTTCATCCGTGGAAGGTTGGAAATGGAGTGGCAATTAAAGTTGTCATCGGATCTTTGGCTTGGTACGACTATTGTAAAAGATCGGTGGCTCGGATTGTATTCTTTGGAGTGTAGGAAAGATTGCACGGTTAGCGTTCGGCTGTTGCAGTGGAATGGTGGTATACGGTTTATGCCGGATTGGGGTAGAGGCCCAAATTTTGTACAAGAAGTGTCTGAGATGCATGATTTGATATAGCTGCTGCAGAATTTTTCTTATACAGGTACCAAAAGTAGATGGAATTGGGGAGAGGAGGATAAAGGCTCTTTCTCAGTTGCGCTAGTGAAATGATTACTACGTGATGGAGGGGACGCTCACCGTGCTCATTATATGCAATGGGAGTCTTGGATTCCTATTAAAATTAATCTCTTCGTATGGCGTTCTGAGATGGATCGCATGCCAACCAAAATTGCTTTGGTTCAAAGACGAATAAATATTAAAGACATGTCATGCAGCCCATGCGAAGCCGGGGACGAAAATTTGTTAAATTTATTTACAGGGTGTGCTTTTTCATGGGGCGTTTGGTCAGGTGTAGAAAGATGGTGTAAAATAGATCCAGTTTTGGTGCTTGAATTCGAAGATTTATTGAGACTTCATGAGAAAATTTCAGGTAATAAATGGGCCGAAAAGGTTGTTGGGCTATTTGGCGGGCCCGAAACAATAAAATCTTTGAAGGGATTAGTCTTAAGGTGGTTGACGTTGTAGCGATGTTCAAATCGTGGTCTTTTTGTGGTTGAAAAACAGATCTAGGTTTACCTCCATTCGGTGGAAGGATTGGGTCGATTATCCTTTGTATGTGTTGTAATTGTTTATTTTGGTGGTCCTCCCTTTGATGGCGCGCCTATTTTTAATGAAGTTCACAGTCCAGAAAAAAAAGTTACGCAATTACTAATTGCGTATTATTATTATTATTATTATTATTATTATTATTATTATTATTATTATTATTATTATTATTATTATTATTATTATTATTATTGTAACTTTGTGTTTTCTGTTCTGTAACTATTATGTGTAATTAGTTTATACATGTGTAAATTATTTATTTTATGTGTAATTACCTATATATATGTTAGCATAATTATGACACATATAGTCTTTGTACACTTTATATGTTAAGTGTCCTTTTACATAAACTTACCCCTATATTTAAAGTGTCCTTTTACACAAATAGATTTAACGTGTTAAACCTATGAATTATAAAGTAATCATGCTAATACAAGTGCACCTATTATTACTTTACCGCTTTTGAACTAAAGTATTTATTATGACTCTAATCTTGTGTAATACTCTAGTTTAAAACTATAAAGTAATAATAATTACTCTACTTGGGTATGTTTAATATGTTAGTTTCATTTGTTTAGAATTCCACCTCTATGTTTATATTATGTACTGAATATATTTCGGTGTAAATTTTGTGAGTTAACATAATTACAACGTGTGTGTGGGAGGGGTCAACATCTCTACACCTTTTTTTTCTGTTTAGTGGCTTGTCGTACGTAATGCATTGTTCCTAAATCGACTTAGTTATTGATCTCTATGTTTTACGTGTCGCTTGTGTGGTTCAACGTTTTTACGTCTACTTTTCGTTCATTTATATTTTTTTCATTGTTTATTTATTTCTAAATATATACGAGATTATCAGTGTAGATGGCCAGTGACGGTGGTGTGCCATTTGTGTTACATGGAACTGTCCTACCAGTGGCGGAGCTTGAACTTTTAGATGGTCATGGTCGAAAGTCTCGAGACTCGATTTTTTTTCAAATCTGTGGTGACCAGACTCACTGTATACAAAATTTGTAGACAAAAACGGAAAAATTTACACTAATGAGCCAAAAATTAATGGGAGCCGGGGCACCCCGCCCTATATAAGCTTTGCCCCTGTGTTCTACGCTCCTCGCGGCAATGCTGGTGACTTAATACTATATTATATATAAAATGGACAGTCCACGAAATTGTTTATAATATTATGAAATTTAGTATTGGATTATACTTTATGGTTGTAACATATTAGTGCCAAAAGGTTCGCTTATCTGTTTAAGAATATAATGGAGTTGGGAATTCACAAAACAACCATACATGTTACCTTTAATGTAAACATTAAACTTGATGTAAACCTGTACATACATAACGGACGTCAAAACTCTTTCGAATGAAAGCTACGCTAAAAGTTTATACGTATAGGATCGATCTCAAATAGATAGGACAAACCGATTGGTATTAACGAACACTAAAGATTAACATGGAGAGAACAGGAACACACAAAACATGATCTTTATTAAATTGAACATTCCAATTACAAAATGTGATTGATTATTACTTAATATTCACAGGTACTGAAACGGCGGGTATCCATTTGACAAACCGGATATCAGTTGACTTAACAACCAAAACTTAGGATAAAACATAAATTAGCTAATAATACTTGGGATATAATGTCTTGATTATTACTCCAACACTACGAGAGATCAATAAGGTGGCTATTTCCAAAATGTTATCTCTTGTTGTTTTATTAAGGGTATGTTTGGCAAAACTTGCTGGTGGCTGAAAGCTGATAGCTTTAGTTTTTTAAATATATTTTGATGTTTGACAAAGTAACTGCAGCTTTTAATAAATGTATAAAATGACTAAAATGGGCATAACTAAAGCTTGTATGTATGTCTTTTTTATGGTAAAATGGGTATTTGTGTCATTTTACTCATTAAAAGCTTGTAGCTAGTAATAGTTTTTTCGTAAACGCTAGTACTAGGGGTAAGTTTGGCTAGGAACTTTTAATAACTTTTGTGAGCTTCAAGTTTCAAGCTTTTAAGAAAAAACTCATACTCAATAAAAAGTCTTGTTTGGTTGAAGAAGCTTGAAACTTTTAGGTTAGGAGAAAAAACTTTGTATTGAAACGCTACTAATACTAGCGTTTAAGAAAAAACTCCTATTAGCTAAAACTTTTAATGAGTAAATGACACAAATACTCATTCTATCATAAAAAAACATGCATGTAGGCTTTTAGTTAATACCCATTTGAGTCATTTTATACATTTTATTAAAAGTTCTAGGTACTCTGCCAAACAGCAAAATATATTTAAAAAGCTACAGTTATCAGCTTCCAGCTATAGCTACCAGCTACTGCTTCCATCCACCAGCTACTAGCTAGTTTTGCCAAACATACCCAAGTAGCGTTTAATATAAGGTTTTTTCTCCTAACATAAAAGCTTGAAGCTCTTTCAACCAAAGAAGACTATTTATTGAGTAGGATTTTTTTTTTCTTAAAAGCTTGAAGTTAGAAGCTCCTAAAAGCTTCTAAAAACTCTTTGGCAAACATACCCTAAGTGTATAGTTAATTTGTATCTTATTTTTTTTTAATTGAACGACAAACTAAACTAAACTACTTCTATTAGTTACCAATGCATACACCTTATAGGATTTAAACTCTATGTGATGACCATCGCACAATCACATCATCATACCACATTCAACTAATTATCTTGTGCGATATCATTTCTTTACACTTGAGGTGATTATCACGTGCACTACTAACCCCGTTTTTTTATAATAAACAAAAAATAATATACTAAAACCAACATTTTTGTAATTAAAATACAAAAGTTAAATAAAATTAAATAAAACATACAACCTAAAAGAAAAAATTAAATAAAGAATACAAACGAAAAATAAAAATAAAAACTACTCATCGAATTGGATATCCAAACCACAAGCGTGTTCCACTATATCAAATCATAGTCGATAGTGGGTGTTTTCATTCCTCAGCTCCAAAAGAATGTCCTCGCTAACGGATATCCGTGTTGGAGTGCCCATAACGTAATATGGAGACATTGCGCTCCCTTTTTTCCTTTAAGATCATATTGTGCAATATGACGAAGCATGGATATGCATTATTGTATCGCTGTAAAACTCTTGTTCCCCTAGTGTCGTACCGTTCTTGAAACCATTCAAATTGAGCTAATGCGTCTCCCACAATCTTTAAAAATAAATCTTTTGATATACGGAATAGATTTTTTTAACATCTCGACATTGTACTTTGAGTTTTCAGCAAAGTAATAATTCATTAAAACATCGATCTTTTTCCGCCCACCTATTATGTTGCACAATTTTTTTCTTTGCCCGTCCTGTATCTTCAAGTTCCGCGGCTTGGCAAACCTTCGCAAAAATAGTAGAACCCGTCGAGTCAGGTGAAAACGTTCTTGGACCTTCCATTTGATAATGTCTTTGGGTTGAAATGTGGGTGTATTGTATATATTTTTTATTGGTATTTATATTGGTTAAAATAAGAGGGTGTGTGTGGTAGAAAATTAGACTTTTTTTAAATAACAGTCATGTGGCCGTTGGAGGCTTAACGGCTCATTTGCCTCGTCAACACGCTCGCGATGTGCATTGCGAGCTATGATATATTTTTGTCCTTCACGATGCAGGCTGGATGGTATTTGTGAGTATCACGGCCGTCACATGGCTATTATCAGGATTGTCCCGTGCGCCATTACAGGCTTACACCACACAATGCCCTTATGGACTAGAGTTTGCGTATAAACAAGGAATTACGACTATTGTATTCTAGCTAAAAAGGAATCCTACATTATCTTTAGGCAAAGGAAGAAACTAGTAATTGACCTAGTGTGTAGGGTAGAAAAAAAGGTAGTCACACTCAGCACTTATTCATCCAGCAATTTTTGAGGTCTAAACTCTTAATTAGTTAAGGAAGAGTAACAATGTTTGTTAATTTCAATTACAGAAACACATGATCTATGTTAGAGAACAAGAAAATAAAAAATAAGTAAAGTAGCAATGACCAGAAAAGGTGATGCTAATTTGATTCCTAGAAATCTTTATCTGCAACTTGAGTAGGATAGCATTAATTAAATTAGTTAAAGTTGAATATCATTACATGCGGCCACCCATTAGCATTAACATTAGCCAAAAGTGGGGCTTTTTGATAGTTTAATTAGATAGTAGTGGTTGTTGGTATGATCAGAGTTATAACACACAAATAATACGAATTACTTCAAATGCTTTAAAGCTTTATTCACTGAAATTGAAGGGTGTACATTCTCAACTAACAAAGCAACTATTTATACTA
Source organism: Ambrosia x helenae (assembly GCA_030844895.1). Lineage (NCBI taxonomy): Eukaryota > Viridiplantae > Streptophyta > Magnoliopsida > Asterales > Asteraceae > Ambrosia > Ambrosia x helenae. The sequence continues at coordinate 32,810 of JAUTDX010001845.1, read as the reverse complement.
AAAGAAACAAACGGCTACTAACTGGAAAATAGGAAACTTCAACAACTAATGGTAACAACCTTATTCAAATAAACTTAAACTTATTCCAGGAGACTTGCCACCTTTTACGAAGACTACCAACTGCCATCCAATATTCATGCAACGTTAAGTTTGAATTAGTTTTCAATACCTCCCCTTAATTCAAACTTCATAACTCCCAACTGATGACGAAGCCAAGTGAACTTTTCCCTGCTCAGTGCTTTTGTAAGTAGGTCTGCCAACTGCTCATTGGTTCCACAGAATTCCAGAACAACTTTTTCTTGATCCACCATCTCACGAACAAAGTGATACTTCAATTCTATATGTTTGGTCTTGCTATTCAGCACAGGATTCTTACTTAGGTTAATTGTAGACTTATTGTCACAATATAACACAGTTGCCTTTATCTGCTCACAGTCAAGTTCCTCCAGTATCCTCCTAATCCACACTGCTTGGCATGTAGCAGTGGTAGCAGCTATGTATTCTGCTTCTGTACTGGACAAAGCAACTGTACACTGCTTCTTAGAACTCCAGGTTACTGAACCACTTCCTAGAGAAAACACATTAGCTGATATACTCTTTCTATCATCTGGACAGCTTGCCCAATCACTATCAGTGTAACCCACAAGCTCTACTTTTGCACCCTTTTCATACCAAATACCAAAATCACATGTTCCAGCAACATACCTCAAGATCTGTCTGGCTGCTCCCCAGTGAATCTTAGATGGAGCCTGCATAAATCTGGACACAATTCCTACTGCATAGGCCAGGTCTGGCCTGGAATGAGTAAGATAAATCAACCCACCTACTAAACTCCTGTAGGTTGTTTCATTGACCTTGTCAGCTTGATCTTCAATCATCAACTTCTCATTAACATTCATAGGAATTTTAACTGAATTGCACCCATCCATCCTGAACTTCTTTAGCAATCCTTTGGCATATTTTCCTTGTGACAGAAATATGCCATTCCTGGTTTGCTTTACTTCCAGCCCCAAGAAATAGTTCAGCAGCCCCATGTCTGACATCTCGAATTCATTCTTCATTACTTCTTTAAAATCTGCAATTAAAGCTGGACAAGAACTAGTACAAATTATATCATCCACATACAAACACACATAGATAATGTGTTTGTTTTCAGCCTTCTTGACATAAAGAGTTGGTTCATTATTGCTTCTCTTGAACCCATGACTGATAAAGTGAGTATCAATTCTTGAGTACCAAGCTCTAGGGGCTTGCTTTAAACCATACAAAGCTTTCTTCAATCTATACACTTTGCTCTCTTTTCCAGCCACTTCAAAACCTTCTGGTTGCTGAACATATATTTCTTCAGTTAAGTCACCATTAAGAAATGCTGATTTAACATCCAACTGGTGCAATTTCCACCCTAGCTGAGCTGCAATAGAAATGATGACCCTGATAGTTTCAAACCTGGCCACTGGTGCAAATGTTTCTTGATAGTCTAGACCTTGTTGCTGAGAATACCCCTTTGCTACTAGCCTTGCCTTATGCTTCATGATCTCTCCTTTTGGTCCCAATTTTGTCTTGTACAACCATTTCAATCCCACCAGGTTCTTATCAGCAGGAAGGTTAACCAGTTCCCAAGTACCATTCTTCTCAATTGCATGAATTTCATCTTCCATTGCTAATCTCCACTCTTTCTTGACTGCAGCTTCAGCATAGCTTATTGGGTCAGCAACATTTAGAGCAAATTGACACACTGTGAGGTCATCCTCAATAGTATGGGTGTCATAATTTGCTCTGACTTTCTTTGCATTCTGGTAGACTTCACTTAAGGCTTTTAACTTTGGTGACACAGAATGAGAGTGATTGGAGCTTTCCTGATCAGTTTCTGAACCAGAAGTGGACAAATGACCACTGTTTGATTCAGTATGAGCAGACTGATCAGGAGTGGGACCCTCTTCTGCCAATTCATCTGCTGGAAATGGGTCAATGTAGGTTGCTTCATAGCTTTGGTTGTCACCAGTCTTTTCCCATTCCCACTTTTGATTTTCTCTCACTTGAGCATCCCTTCTAGTAAAAATCTTCTTTGTCTTTGGATTATAAAGCCTATAACCATCTGTCTCTTCAATATAGCCAATGAAGATAGATGATTCAGCTCTATCATCCAACTTTCTTCTTCCCTGAGCTGGTGTAATAGGATATGCCAAACTTCCAAACACTTTGAGATGATCAACCTTAGGCTTGTATTTGAACCAAGCCTGATAAGGTGTCTGATTCTTCACAGCTTTAGTAGTCACCTGTTGATCAAATAAATGGCAGTTGCCACTGCTTCTGCCCAAAAATAGTTTGGCAATTGTTTTTGTTTTATCATACTTCTTGCAAGACCCATTACTGTTCTATTTTTCCTCTCCACCACACCATTGTGTTGTGGTGTGTAGGGAGGTGTGAGTTCATGTTTTACACCATTTATTTCACAAAACTGGTTGAACTCTTTTGAACAAAACTCACCTCCCCTATCTGTTTTAAGGGTTTTAATAGAAACTTCAGCTTCTTTTTCAATTTTGGCCTTAAACAACTTAAATTTCCCAAAAACTTGTGACTTGTTTTTGATGAAATACACCCAACACATCCTTGTATAGTCATCAACAAACAACAGATAGTATAAACTACCACCCAAGCTTGGAACTTGCATAGGCCCACATACATCAGCATAGACAAGTTCCAGCATCTTTTTGGCTCTCCATAGTTTTGAGTTAAAAGGTGACAGACTTTGTTTGCCAAAGACACATCCATCACAGTTTTCAAAAACTTTTATAGGTGGCATACCAAACACCATTTTCTGATCATGGAGAGTTTTTAAGGTGTGAGTATTATAGTGGCCATACCTTTGATGCCAAAGAGTTGACACATCATCAGATTTAGAGACATTAGGTGTGGGTGCAGGTTCTGAAGTAGATGCATCCAACAAGAACATATTGTTGTTTGCAATCATGATTGTCATGAGAACACCATCTGAATTCTTATTCTTGATCACACACTTCCCATCATCAGAGAGTAATGAATATCCCTTTCTCACTAGCTGACCTACACTTAGGAGATTATACTCCAGGCTTGGAGCAAATACACATCATCTAGTAGTCTGTAACCACCATTCTTGAGCTCAATCTTGACTGTCCCTTTTCCTTCAACCTGCAACCTTTTCTTGTCTCCCAGCCTTACTGTTAAGTTAAAATCAGTATCCAAATGAGTAAAAATTGATCTATTACCTGTCATGTGGTTTGAACATCCTGAGTCCAGAAACCACAGACAATTGGATCTGCCATTGTGATCATCATCAGCCATGAGTGCATATTGCTCATCTGGAACATACATCATAAACAGATGGGGTTCTTCTGTGACATTCGAATCATCTTGACCTTCATTCTCTGCCAAGTTTACATGTCCTTCATCATTATACCAGCAATCTCTCTTTACATGCCCAAACTTATTGCAGAGATAACATTGTGGCCCTCTTCCTTTTTCAGGAGTTCTTCCTCTGCCTCTTCCTCTTACATAGCCACGACCTCTTCCCTTAGCACTTCCTTGAGGGCTTCTCATATTGTCTTGAAAAACCTGAAGAGCCTGTTCATCATTTCTTTCTATCTTCTCTCCACCACCTCTGCTGTTTATTCTTTCCTCCTGAGATTGTAGAGACCCCATAAGTTTGACAGGTGTGAGGGAAGCCAAATCAAATGACACCTCAATGGAAGGGACAATATAGTCAAACTTAGGGGTTAGGCTTCTCAGGATCTTTTCAACAATTGTTTTATCAGCAATCTGTTCACCATAGGAACGTTGTTGGCTGACAATTCCCATGACTCTTGAGAAATAGTCACCAACAGACTCAGTTTCTTTCATGCAGAGGTTTTCAAAGTCTCTTCTTAGACCTTGTAGTTTCACAGATTTCACTTGGGTATCTCCTTGATACTCCATCTTCAAAATATCCCACGTTTCTTTGGCTGAAGAGGCAGCAGCAATTCGAGAGAACAGCTGATCATGCACAGCCTGTTGAATAACAGCCATGGCATGAGCATCCTTCTTTCGAAGAGTCTTCAATCTAGCTTGATCTGGCTCTGCCTCGTTCACACCAGACTCCACCATCTCCCAAAGATCTCTTGATCTTAATATTGTTCTTAGTCGTATACTCCAATACTCATAACCCTCTCCCTTGAATACAGGGATTGGGGTAGGAGCCATTGGAAGTGTAGTTATTTGTTCAGCCATGGAAGAAGGTATCTCACACACTCAGATTTCAAATGAAAAGCACTCTCTCTCTCTACTGGCTCTGATACCACACTGTTGGTATGATCAGAGTTATAACACACAAATAATACGAATTACTTCAAATGCTTTAAAGCTTTATTCACTGAAATTGAAGGGTGTACATTCTCAACTAACAAAGCAACTATTTATACTAAAAGAAACAAACGGCTACTAACTGGAAAATAGGAAACTTCAACAACTAATGGTAACAACCTTATTCAAATAAACTTAAACTTATTCCAGGAGACTTGCCACCTTTTACGAAGACTACCAACTGCCATCCAATATTCATGCAACGTTAAGTTTGAATTAGTTTTCAATAGTGGTTTCTCCCACAGTTTCGTAAAACCAGCCAATTGAATTGCTTTCATTGGCTACTGTTCACATAAAGTACAACACTCGTTTGCATAACCTTAACACAATACAACACTTAAATAAATTTATACTCACATAGCTTTATAAAGTGCTCTTCACGCAACAGATCATGTGATATAAACATAAGTATCTTTGCAAGACTGGTTTGGGAACAAACTTTAGCCAATGAATGTAACACCCCGGTTTTTGGCCCCGAATTTTTCGCGTCTATAATAATATGACCAGTGAAGATATTAGAATAATCATAGAAGCATAAATAGAAACCGAACTTAAAAGCGAATAAATATTTAAAATATTATTAGAGAATGCACGTCACGAGATCGAACCGATACGCGTTACGAACACGAACCCGTTATACCCATAGTGATTAGTCACCATGGGACACATGGCACTTTGGCCATGTGCCCCATGGCATAATATTATCGATACACACTCATATATCATGTCAGCTTAAAAGCCCACCCATCCCCACTTAACATTTATAAAAAGTCCACTCTTCTTATCTCATACACCACACAAACTTCTAAACGTTAGAAATAGAGAGGCGTAGAGATAAAGAGAGAGAATCGGGCAGGAGAAGAAAGATATAGGGAGAGGGAGATCGGTAAGCGACCACCATGTACCGAGGAGCTAGTGGCGGAGCACGGTGGTGGTTCACGGTGACCTGAGGGTAAACCACGGTGGCGTAACCTCATCTCCGACAAGAACTCATGGTGGCGAAACCTTTATCAGATTCGAAGAACACGATGATGGTGATGCTTTTATCGGATGACGGTGGCGACATGATTAGGAATTCTGATTATGTATCCGATGGGTTGGTAAGTTCAGTTAGGTTTCCTTATTTAGTTTTGGACTACTAATTGAACTAAAACATTGATAAGGTTGTGAGGGTTATAGATAGTTTATGATACTTATTATTAATAATAGATGGTGACAGGCTATAAAATGTCGGAGGTCCGCAAGGGGTTGTGGAGTTTCTCGACGGTCGTAGCTATGGATGGGTTCATTACCAAGCTTGGTGTTGGTGGGAATGAACCGTGATGCTTGGTTCATGGATGGACGCGGTCAACGGGTCAGTCAACTTGGAGGAATTGGAGAGGTATAAACCCTGACCCAAAGTCATAGAATATCTAACAATTCCTATTATGTATAAATTTCCGTAAGAACACGTGTGGGACCTTTTAGACCCGGACCCGACTCGACTCGACTCGACAAACAAAATTAAATACATAATAAATCTATATCACGTATGAACCAGGTAAACAAAATAAGTTTTGGAGATATTGGATTGATTGTTTAAGAATAGTATGGTGAGGATATTATTATGACCATTTAACTGATTTAGCTAATAAACTAAGTCTGAGGTTGAGACTATTGAACATATATCATAAGAATAAGTCAATAACTTGAATAGGAAAACATGTAAGACTTTGGGTTGATGGATACGTGACTCTTTAAGGCAAACAATTAATAAAATGTCTGATCGTATATTGTTAGTTCGATTGGGACTTAGAAGACCGTATATATATTTGCATACTGTCGCTTCAACAATTTGGACTTGTGAGATTACATGAACTTATATATAAAGTATGAACCAACAAAATGGACTAATATATATATGAGTATTATGATTATTTGACTTCATATAAATAGCATGGTAATGTTGATTGGATAATAAGATGGATATGTAAAACATTTGGACACTAGACGAGTAATATAATTATTATAATATCAAGAGACATTATGACCTAGGACAAACCATCTAATGAGTTAGACATGTCTATGGACTCTCGGACAATTAGAGAATAGCCAGAAATACAAGCAGTCAACCTTAATAGCCAAAGGTCCTAGCTCACCCACACGTGTAACTGCGATGTTGGTTATAGGCATTGATGTTTACAAACTTGAATAGGATCTTGCCAATGAATGATAAATTGGATCTTGACTTGGAATGATACATGACGGTGGGATGAGATGTGAAAAGCTGCTAAGGTGAGTTCCGTGTACCACTCCCCTCTTTTACTTTTATAAACGTTTTGGGGTGAACATATGCTTGTGTGCGTGACTGAACTGTTTTGATGTGACAAGATACTTGCTGCCAGATAACCATACTGACACTCATTAACCCAGGGGTTGGGCCACTTAATATGTGGGTAGTACTACTTGGGGAAACCCCCACACACAGTGGATCCGGAAGCCCGGAAACCCTCCACTGAGGTCTACAGGGCCGTTGTGACATATATTTTGCCAGGTGAATCTATAATGGCAGTAGATAGATTCGGTGTATTAGGATTGAGGGGTCGCTTGTACATCACGTGTGTTAAACTGTGTAAACGCGTTTTGAACTGATAAACTGTTTTTGGATTTACTAAACTATTTACACGGACTCACCGGCATATTTTGCTGACCAAACTCTTTTTAAGCATGTGTTCAGGTACTGAAAATGGATGGACGATATTCACGAGGTATAAGCTTGTTTGCGTGGATTAGAGACTGTTATGTTAGAAGATTCGAGCTATAAGCATTATGGATTAGAGCTCCTAGAGTTATGATCGTGTAGAGACTGGATTGCTTAGTAGATCACAACCCGCCAGCTGCTCCGACGACCGACGCGATTCGTCCCTGCATAGCTTTAAACTATTTATTTATGTTATGTATTTATATTTTTGGATTAGAAATTGTATAACATTTAAATATTTGTTATCGTTGCTTCCGTTGTGCAAGTCTGTTACCAAACTGTCGTTTCGACCAGCCCCCACCGGGTCGGGTTGTTACAGTTGGTATCAGAGCAACGGATGTACCGGAATAGGATATCTCCAGATATCCTATGCTACATCAGGACAACTTAGAGAACTTAGCGATTTAAGCTTTAAGACTACTCAGCTAGGGAATACCTTGAAATTAAGACTGACCAGAGTAAGAAACGAAATAAGTGGAAACTCGAGTACCTGAACACGCCAGAATGCTTAAATGGATTTAGAACCAGTTGGGCTCGTAAGCGAGCTTTGTGAGATACGTAAAGGATGACTACAACGGAGATTACTAGAATAATTTCGTGAGGTAAATTGACGATTACATTTGACGTCATGTAATTTTGAATTTACAGGCACGAAGAAGTTCTAAGAAATCTGAAGAGTCGCCGAGATTATGGGTATTAACTATGATAACTATGAAGTTGTACAAGGAAAGGGGCTATGTTAGAGCCATAAACAAGTATAAGTTAGGCTTTCGTGACCATAGTAAGGGTTGAACTTAAAATAGTTAATACAATTTGGAAAATTTTGATGAAATATGTATGTGTTATTGTATGACTTTCGTGATTAACTGATGAGTTAACCATAGTAAAGAACAAGCGACATACTTTGGTGACGACAGTAGAGACTTGGGACTGGTACGACTCTGTATATTTGATATGATATATATATATATATAATGATTCTTAGTGAATAATACTATATGTGACTAACTTTCTATGACTGGATACGAACTAATCATGAGAATCAGGTACCTCACCAAGATTTGATACTACTTGAGAGAATCCAGAACACCAAAGCTAACTTGATTAACCTAGCGAATGGAGGCCTTAATTCGATAAGTTTTATTTCTTGACCAATTAGTTATGATTACGTGTCCATATACACTGAATTTCGCGATTTGGCATGTTCTTACCGGTTAGACCAAAGATAAGAGATTAACCATTACTAGATTCTTTCATTCTGGATATGATTTATATCGGTTCCCATGGATTTAAGTCAAGAATATGGTCTTAAATTCATAACCGCGTGGCAGGTCTTAGAAAATGATTCCCATGTATCGATCAAAGTACCAATAAACTAGATCCGAGGATATTTGTACACTGTGAATATTATATCTAGTGATTCAAAGAGACTAGAAGCGAACACTACATGAAGTAACTGTAGGATTTAGTATAGGTTCCATCACTTTAGTACCGCATGTTATCTTTGGAATAGTGGCAAAATCTTGGGATAAGTTACTTAACCTTGTAATTTAGTGACAAGTTATTAGAATGAAACATGTTGGAAATATCTAGGCAGACTTTAACGGGGGGAGCGGAGGTATCCGTGATAACTGTTAGGAGGTCTTCCTCCACTAGCAGGTTTTCCCGAAACTGACAACCAAGAAATATGTGACTAGAACAGGAGTACCTAATCTAAGTTTAGTAGTAAAATCTTCATTGATGGCAAATCAACCTTACAAAAGGATGAGATTTAGGACGATCAGGGAATGTCATATGCACTTGACATGTTTGAGATCAACGTGTTGTCTGATATCCATATTTTCTATGATCCATGACAACCGGTCATCATACCTTACACCACATGTTGTAGAAATTTTGAAGGTTGAAGAATTCAACGAACTAACCGATGGTAGACAGAATCAGTCCCAGTATTAGACATGAAAGTCTGTAAGAATAATCTATGTCGATAAGAATCAAGTCTCGTATAAGACTCCATTTTAGTAGTCAACTGACACTAAGTGAAGTTATTAGGATTATGAATTCTCAGAACATATAGGATATCTCGATAAAGTACGTTTTCAAAAACGTTTTCTATCGGGTTCTTGGGGAGGTTTTTAGTACGTTTACAAGACATCATTGGTGTGGTGGGTTAGCTGCGGTACACCCTATATATAAACACCAATGATGCATTGGAAACAAGACTAGAAGTCAAACCAAAAACAAATCTGAATCTTCGAAATTTCTAGTACATTTTCGAGATTATCATAGGTGTGGTGGGTTGGCTGCGGTACACCCTATATATAAACACCTACGTTACATCGAAAATGGGACTGGGAATTAAACCAAGGACAAGTCTGTCAATAGTTCCAACCATTGTATCAGATATAAGCCGTAGACATTGTGCTTGGTTCTACCTTCTGTTCCTAGAGTCTAGTGATAGGCACTGTGAGGTTTTGACTGTTCTTTTGATCTTGATAGGTCTTAGTATCTCGTAAGTGTATATCGACACCCGAGACTTGATAATGGAAGATATTCGTATAAAGTGATTAGAGATAGATAAGTATGCTTTAACGAGAGAAGTAAATTACAATCATAGCAAGCAGAATATAAGGTATCGCGTAAGAATCCGGGAATGTGGTAAGAGGTATAGTAGAGATCCACTATAAATTATGATTTGGTATATGACAATATTGCATACGCGCGAGTACGTAAACTGAACGCCGAATTCATTGGATGTACAACCAAAGATGGCTCAAAAATAATTCCGAGGACGGAATTCCATTAACGGGGGGAGAATGTAACACCCCGGTTTTTGGCCCCGAATTTTTCGCGTCTATAATAATATGACCAGTGAAGATATTAGAATAATCATAGAAGCATAAATAGAAACCGAACTTAAAAGCGAATAAATATTTAAAATATTATTAGAGAATGCACGTCACGAGATCGAACCGATACGCGTTACGAACACGAACCCGTTATACCCATAGTGATTAGTCACCATGGGACACATGGCACTTTGGCCATGTGCCCCATGGCATAATATTATCGATACACACTCATATATCATGTCAGCTTAAAAGCCCACCCATCCCCACTTAACATTTATAAAAAGTCCACTCTTCTTATCTCATACACCACACAAACTTCTAAACGTTAGAAATAGAGAGGCGTAGAGATAAAGAGAGAGAATCGGGCAGGAGAAGAAAGATATAGGGAGAGGGAGATCGGTAAGCGACCACCATGTACCGAGGAGCTAGTGGCGGAGCACGGTGGTGGTTCACGGTGACCTGAGGGTAAACCACGGTGGCGTAACCTCATCTCCGACAAGAACTCATGGTGGCGAAACCTTTATCAGATTCGAAGAACACGATGATGGTGATGCTTTTATCGGATGACGGTGGCGACATGATTAGGAATTCTGATTATGTATCCGATGGGTTGGTAAGTTCAGTTAGGTTTCCTTATTTAGTTTTGGACTACTAATTGAACTAAAACATTGATAAGGTTGTGAGGGTTATAGATAGTTTATGATACTTATTATTAATAATAGATGGTGACAGGCTATAAAATGTCGGAGGTCCGCAAGGGGTTGTGGAGTTTCTCGACGGTCGTAGCTATGGATGGGTTCATTACCAAGCTTGGTGTTGGTGGGAATGAACCGTGATGCTTGGTTCATGGATGGACGCGGTCAACGGGTCAGTCAACTTGGAGGAATTGGAGAGGTATAAACCCTGACCCAAAGTCATAGAATATCTAACAATTCCTATTATGTATAAATTTCCGTAAGAACACGTGTGGGACCTTTTAGACCCGGACCCGACTCGACTCGACTCGACAAACAAAATTAAATACATAATAAATCTATATCACGTATGAACCAGGTAAACAAAATAAGTTTTGGAGATATTGGATTGATTGTTTAAGAATAGTATGGTGAGGATATTATTATGACCATTTAACTGATTTAGCTAATAAACTAAGTCTGAGGTTGAGACTATTGAACATATATCATAAGAATAAGTCAATAACTTGAATAGGAAAACATGTAAGACTTTGGGTTGATGGATACGTGACTCTTTAAGGCAAACAATTAATAAAATGTCTGATCGTATATTGTTAGTTCGATTGGGACTTAGAAGACCGTATATATATTTGCATACTGTCGCTTCAACAATTTGGACTTGTGAGATTACATGAACTTATATATAAAGTATGAACCAACAAAATGGACTAATATATATATGAGTATTATGATTATTTGACTTCATATAAATAGCATGGTAATGTTGATTGGATAATAAGATGGATATGTAAAACATTTGGACACTAGACGAGTAATATAATTATTATAATATCAAGAGACATTATGACCTAGGACAAACCATCTAATGAGTTAGACATGTCTATGGACTCTCGGACAATTAGAGAATAGCCAGAAATACAAGCAGTCAACCTTAATAGCCAAAGGTCCTAGCTCACCCACACGTGTAACTGCGATGTTGGTTATAGGCATTGATGTTTACAAACTTGAATAGGATCTTGCCAATGAATGATAAATTGGATCTTGACTTGGAATGATACATGACGGTGGGATGAGATGTGAAAAGCTGCTAAGGTGAGTTCCGTGTACCACTCCCCTCTTTTACTTTTATAAACGTTTTGGGGTGAACATATGCTTGTGTGCGTGACTGAACTGTTTTGATGTGACAAGATACTTGCTGCCAGATAACCATACTGACACTCATTAACCCAGGGGTTGGGCCACTTAATATGTGGGTAGTACTACTTGGGGAAACCCCCACACACAGTGGATCCGGAAGCCCGGAAACCCTCCACTGAGGTCTACAGGGCCGTTGTGACATATATTTTGCCAGGTGAATCTATAATGGCAGTAGATAGATTCGGTGTATTAGGATTGAGGGGTCGCTTGTACATCACGTGTGTTAAACTGTGTAAACGCGTTTTGAACTGATAAACTGTTTTTGGATTTACTAAACTATTTACACGGACTCACCGGCATATTTTGCTGACCAAACTCTTTTTAAGCATGTGTTCAGGTACTGAAAATGGATGGACGATATTCACGAGGTATAAGCTTGTTTGCGTGGATTAGAGACTGTTATGTTAGAAGATTCGAGCTATAAGCATTATGGATTAGAGCTCCTAGAGTTATGATCGTGTAGAGACTGGATTGCTTAGTAGATCACAACCCGCCAGCTGCTCCGACGACCGACGCGATTCGTCCCTGCATAGCTTTAAACTATTTATTTATGTTATGTATTTATATTTTTGGATTAGAAATTGTATAACATTTAAATATTTGTTATCGTTGCTTCCGTTGTGCAAGTCTGTTACCAAACTGTCGTTTCGACCAGCCCCCACCGGGTCGGGTTGTTACAATGAACATGTTACATCAGGGAGAATTGTATATAACTAGTGTACTTTCCCCACGCCCTACAGTAGAAATTCGGTCGGTATCATTTTAGTTTGGTTTATTACGGTATTGATACAATACGGTCATCTAGAGCACCCACAATGCTAGTCAAACAAATCACTCCAAACCGCCACGACACCATGTCACATCATTTCAAACCATTCCAAACCAAACCCCACTTTTTTCCTCCAACCTCAAACCATTCCAAACTTTCATTTCATCACCTACTTTTCCTTTTATTTAATTTATACTCACAAACAAAAAAAAACCTTTTTTTAATTAATATTAAAATACATCATAGGCCCCACCTCAAACCTCAATGGACCGGTCCATTGCACCGGACGGACCCAATGTTTTCAAACTCCCACAATGCTTCAAACCTTGTGTTGATCCGTCCATTTCCACCGGAATGTCAAGTGGGGAACCCATTACGGGTGCTCTTAGTATGACAAATGAAAGAGAAAGCCTGAAAAATGAAGTAATGATATCCTAAAAGGATATCAGCATTTTGTTACATCGATCTAGAACCATAAAAAAACATCAGTAATAGCAGTTTGATAATATTGATATCGATTTTGTTCATTAGGAATTGACGCGGTACTAATACGGTTTATGTTCAGTTCGGATTGTCATGGTAAAAAAAATTAATTATAATTGACCTCTATGATTTTGGGCAAACCTTTTATTGTAGATAAAAATAATTAAGCATATCACAACTAAATGTTCAAAATTTTATAAAAAATTATATTATATTATTAGAATAACAAAAATGGTAAATGACATCAACTAATTATAAAAAAAAGAAAACCATATGTAAAGTAGGTTGATAATATGTATGCTTGTTCTTAATTTGATTATTCGTACATTATTACTTACAACTTGGTTAAAAAAATTTATATCAAAACATAGATAAAATAGACAAGTCAAAATGACATACTGAAAATTTTATAAGACATTGTATGTTTAAAATTATATAAAAAATTATAACACAAAAGATCACATACAAAGTGATTTTAGCATACAAAATATTCGAAGTGAAGGAAAAAAAACACGGTGGCATTTTCGTAAATAATGATAACAACCTTTTATTCTAGAGTAATTATATAATTACGTTAGTTATACAATTACTATAGAGTAATTATATAATTACATTAGTTATGTAATTATTCTAGAGTAATTACGCTAGTTATATAATTAGCGTAATTATATAATTACCCTATATAATTATTCTAGTTATATAAAGTTGCTAATATTTACAAATATGCCACTGTGTGTTTTTTCATTTTCTTCACTTCGTACGCTTTATACATGAAATACAGTAATATTAATTATTAAAACACTATTTATCACTCTTTTAAATGTGTATTTATATAATTTGCCCTTGCTAAATTGTAACGTGACTGATTTTCCTTTTACACTTTCGAAATCCTGGGTCATAGAATTTTGGTTGAACCCTACCGGATAAATAAAACCTCAACTTGATACATATGATTAGCAAAACATATTGACTCCCTTGAAAAAGATTTGTGTTAGGTCATGTATGTTTTAACTTTATGACGACCTCGGTTTGGATGTGCTTTAACATTGCGCACACTAAAAGGACAAAGTTTAAATAACATTTCTTTTTTAGAATATGAGAATCAACTAGATTATACCCCGGAACGTCCCGGGGTTGAAAAATCTAATATGACATATTAATTTTACATATGAAATAGAATGATGCGCTTTACAGTTACATGCATGAAAGCTTCGGGTAACAGCTAACCTAAAACAATTAAAAATATATCTATAATTTTAACGCCTAACCTTAAACAAAGTATGACTTTAATATTAATATCTAACCTAAAACAATGTATTACTCCAATGCTAACGCATGTTGAAAATAAAATTCATATTTATTGATTTGAACCTAATTAGTGACTTGCCTACACATGATTAATGATTTACCTGAACGCTTTGTGTTTTTTTCCTGTTTAAAACAAAACCCAACAAAAAATAGTCGTTTTTTTTCTCCGTTTTTTATATAGCACTATGGTACTCGTTGGAAAGATAATAAAACACTCGTTAATTTGGTGTAATTTTTTTCTTTAAAAAAATCTCGTATATAAAAGATATTAACGTTTAAAAATTATGGGAGGAAACATAAGAGAGAAAAATCTAATTTTGTTTTTAAATTATTTTTTTCCTAAAATATCTCAATGTCACATGGGATGACACATGGCACACTCAATGAGAAAAATGCCTCTTTGAGTGCCATGTCATTAAAATAGCTTTCTTTTATTATATGTATAGATAGATGATAGTGACCGAGTTATTTCAAACTACAATTGCTTTTTCAAAGTGTGTCCTTCACACTCAGTTTTCCATCTCATGCATAGATAACGTGTTGTTAATTTATCATACAACCATCTGATCCATATATTTATAGATTGAATAATTAATAGCCTTGAAACATATATTTGATAAATCTATCAAAAACACAATATCAAATACTTCAAAATACGATTTATGATCCTAAATCAAAATGTTTTTACCTGTACATACAATGACTCTTAAAATACACGAAAATATCATAAATACCTAAACACACTACTAGAAAAATGGCACTTTTGCTACAAAATTTTTCTACGAAAAAAAATGCGTCATAAATTTTGACAAAATTGCTACTAATTTGTGATGACAAAAAACACCCTTATTTTTTAAACAAATTTGCTACACAATAGTGACCAATACTTAGAAAATTGCGTAGAAAATGACATAGGAATTACATCAAATTTCCCACACCATATTTTCGTAGAAAATATGTTGAAAATTGCGTAGTAAATGTGTAGTAATTGGTTTTCGACGAGGGTTTTTCTAACATCAAGGTTTCACTTCAAATAATTAGCAAATTCAAATTTGTGACGCACTTTCAACAAGACCTTGATGTTAGAAAAACCCTCGTCGAAAATCAATTACTACCCATTTACCACACAATTTTCAACCTATTTTATACCAAAATATGGTGTCAGAAATTTGCGATGTATTTCCTATACCATTTCTTACGTCATTTCCTACGCAATTCTCTTAGTATTTTGTCTTGTGTTTTGTAGCATATTTGTTTATAAAATTAGAGGTTTTTGGTTGTCACAAATGTGTAGCAACTTTGTCAAAATTTGTGACGCATTATTTTCCGTAGGAAACTTATGTAGCAAATGACCACTTTTCTAGAGACACACTTGAAAATACAAACCTAGATATCACAAAAACAAGAGACACACTTGAGAATACAAGAATCATGTTATTCCTGATTTAAGAATCAAATCCCTAGATAAATCTATGTAATCACCAAATGAATCTGGGAAAGATGAACTAGAGTAAATCTGTGATCTTGAACAAAAAATAGGACTTGAATGTTGAACTTATGAAAACCCTAGCCTTGAACTATATGTGTTGAATGACTTGAGAAGGTAGATGATATCGATCTATGGAATGAGACGAACTGTGGAACGCATTGATATCTCCACTGAAACCCTTATCACCTTTTGATTCCAAGATCGAGATGAATATCTCAAAATCATTGTTATTGTGAGAAAGAGCATCAATTTAACAAAGATGAAAAATCTCTATTTGTACAACAACTAGTATTTGACCCGTGCGCGTTGCTAGTTCTAGCAAGAGTTCATATAATTGGGTTGCGTGTGATATGGATTAGCAAATGGTCAGTTTTAAATTTTTTTTATTGTTTTTAAGATAGCGTAGTTATATGTTATTAAATTTAAATATCAATTGTGTACCTTAAATTAACCTATTTTTTAATATTTGGTCTTTCACTCTAAGTTTAAAACTATATTTCTTGCAATATTATAAACAAATAAAATATATAAATACATTTTATATATGAAAAATCAATGTTTGAAATCTTCATTGACTTTGCTTCTTTAAGTTACTTAAACCGAGCAATGTAATATCTAAGTAAGTTGCCACAGTCTTTTCATTAATAATTTGTTTCAATTTTCACTTTCATGCTAATAATTCACGTAATCGTTTTTATATGTAAATACAGTCAACTTGAACTAATAAATGTCATTATGTTTAACGACCTTGGTATTAGAAAAAATGATTATACACTCAAGGTTTGAAATACTTTGGCTTTGGAACAAATTTGATGTCAAATTCCAAAATGAACTATACTTGATTTAGATGTTTAACAGATGAGGAGTTATTTTTAAATTAATTTCATTTTTTATATCTTAGCCTAAATAAATTTATTCTTATTACTTTTGATTTTGTTTTGTTTTGTTGTACCTGCAGTCTACAAGTTAACAACTACGGTATGAAAGATATATTTTGAAAAGTTTGAAAATAGTTTTACGTGAATACAAATATTTTTTACAAGAAATTATTAAGAGGCTGATGAATGTTTTATATTTGTTCGGTCATAAATACAATATTTTTTATTTGCAATATAATATGTAATCTATTTTTTCTTAATTATTGTTTAAACCCGTGTATTACACGAGTACATAACCTAGTATTTAATATATAAGAACGATACAATTAAAAAATATCTCCACATTTGTCCATATTATTTTAGCAAGCAACTGGAATTCAATTTCGTTTAGCAAGAAGAAAGTAAGAAACAAATAAGAAAAAACCTTATATATTATAAAGTTTTATGGAAAATTGAATTGTAATAATCTCACCTTTGTGTTGTTGGCCAATAATAATCCCACCTAAGTTTATTTTTCACACCAATCCCACCTTTTAATTTATTTTTTCTCATTGCACCCGCTGCTAAGTCACATTAACGCCGTTAGCTGAAACTCACAATTCTAGGAGATTGTTCACCGGATTTGAAAGAGAGAATCGAAACGATGATATTGGTATGTTCAATTGTTGAATGAGCATGGTTTGATGGTTTAATTGTCGGTTCCGGTCATCCCCTCCGACAAGAACATCAACCTGAAACCCATCAAACCATGCTCGTTTATGCAATTGAACATACCAATATCATCGTCTCGATTCCCTCTTTCAGATCCGGTGAATAATTGCCTAGAATTGTGAGTTTCAGCAAATGGCGTTAGTGTGACTTAATGACGGGTGCAATGAGAAAAATAAATTAAAAGGTGGGACTGGTGGGAGAGTAAACTTAAGTGGGATTATTATTGGCCAACAACACAAAGGTGAGATTCTTACAATCCAATTTTCCTATTATAAAATGTCAAAACTGGGAATTGAAATTTTAAATTTGACACAATGTCAATTCTCTTTTCAATTTGTGAAGCATCGTCTAAACTCTAAGGTTTGAAGCCTAACTCAAGGAGGGTTTTCTGGTAGGATTCCTCTTTGATGGTGATCCTGGGTGAGTGAGGCCTGAATCGTCAAAAACAATATAGACGGTTGACATCCCGTCTTAGGAAGGTTTACCCAGGTGTTAGGGGTAGTTCCAAACGTTGCTAAAAAAATTAAGATAGTAAATCAAAATTTAAGTAGAAAATAAATAAACAACTAATCAATGACTATGAAGTAACAACTTGTAATCTACCTATTAAATGAAATCAAGATATATATTTCAAATGAAATTAAAATTTATTGCATTTTTTTTCATGCATCCTTCACATTGCCACTTATTTGCATATGAAATTGTTGGTTGCTTAGATTGTGGGCAGAATTACTGTGTCAAAATGTCATGCCTCAGTTTTCTGACTTGTGACTTACCTAAGTTATAATACAATAACAAATTACAGTATACTAAAACAAACGAAAATACAACTATACAAGAATATGTGAAAGAACTGAAAAGTCTATGGCTGAGGATCGTGTTCAGCACAAGTCCTTTTAAACAAGTTGTTATTACACGATGTCCCTAGACTAGTATAGGTGATGTTTGGTATAGTTTACGGGTGCTTGGGTGTGTTTGGAAGTCGTTCTGGCATGGTTGGCGGAAACACACGAGTAGAACAACTTAGGGGCGAGTACAATTTGTAATTGTACTCGTCTATAATATGAGCTGTTAGGGACGAGTACAAAGTCTACACGATTTTCTACTCGTGTGTAATGATTTCTACTCGTGTCTAAGGCCCTGGACGAGTAGAATATGTATAAAAGCTTCCAATCATTGCCCTAATCAACAAGTTGTTACATCACACATTGCCCAAGCACCCTACCTTGGTCTAAAGGTCTGAGATTGCTCTGTAAACACTCGTGCTCTGTTTTATCAATCGATTCAACCTTTCAACCGTATTTTGTGTGTGCTAATGCTTCGTTTATCTTAGTTTCATTGTCATTTCTGTTATCCGAACTTTTTCAGAGGATTCCACACTCTGAATAGTAAAGCTCATGATTGTCGGGTGACCCGAAAGTCGATCCTACACAAGTTTCGAGTCTCATAAGAGAACTTCTGTGTTTTCCAAATTCCAAAGTACAATTATTGAAGTAGTTAGTACTACAGGGAAAGACTCTAAAGCCCAAAGATATACCTTGAACATAACTAACAGAAAAGATAAGCATAATGTTAGAATGTTTTAGTGTATTCTCCTGTGTTTTCTCTAGTGTGTTTGCAATAGATGATGAGAACTGAGTTGAAATTGGTGTGCCAATTTAAAGAAAAAATAAATGTCTTTAAACGTTTACAATGTACTTTTATTTTGCGAAAGCTATTTACCACAAGTTGTATTATGTTTAAGCTCAAACTGTGCTAAATGACTATTCGGTAAAACGATTGACTTGTGGATCAACCGCTCAGTGGTAGAAATAACTTAACAGAGAATCACTGATGGTACAAACAAATTATGGCTTGAATGACTTATTAGAAACAGCTAACTAGTGGAATCATTGATGGTTTGAACCGCTTATCGAAAACACCTAACTAGTGGAACTACCAATGATGTCAAACAGTTGATGACTCAAACCACTAATGATCTCATCATGGGTGTGGCTCTAAAGAACAATAAGGAAGAATAGCTCATATATTGAGGGCTCCCATATATAAATCATTCCAAGTTTCTTCTCCCCACATATGAGGGACAAGTTTCCATGCCACTTTTCCACCTTTTTTTCACAACGTTCAAATATTCAATTCCTAAATCGAGCATCAATATCTCATTCATCTTAGCTACAATTTGGATGTGATTAAGTTCGTTGTGAAGCCCTCACATAATAGAACACAACCCTTCGCATATCCATTAACAGAGTATATTATATATTTCTATACAAGTAGATTGTAGACGTGATGTCCTTTAACAAAACCCCATTAATGTGACGACAATACCCATCACACAATCCTCTTCCTGTCCTGGTCAACCCCTCTTTCTCGAGTCCATTAAGGTTAGAGAACACTTGCCTAGTTCTTTAACAGCCATTGGATTTGTGCCTACTCGTCCACAAATCCATTCGAAACAACCCTACTTTCTAACAAAGGCTATTACGATGAAGCATTATATGCCCAATGATTAGTTTGATTTCAACAAATAGATAACCTCAATATGCCTAGCATCTCTATTTGAATGCATTGTGAATTACACAACTTCTTTTTTATTTAGTTTTGCGTACTCCCCTAAACTAACTACATTAGGTTATATAAGTTATCCTATTAGACCTAGATATTAGGATATCTAGTAAACTATTTTAGGTTTTCCTCAGGTTTCAATTTTTTAAAGGCTTTAGTTTCATTCTCTTCTTTTAACTTATAAACTGACTCTTTCTTAAGCTTTTCGTTAACGGGTCTACAAGGTAATCATTTGACTTCACACAGCCAATTTCATTAATCTTGATTGCTTTTTTCCATTGATGTTCTTTTGAGGAGGTAACCGCTTTCCAATAGGTATTGGGCTCACCCTCAATCATATAGTTCATGATATTCAAACCAAATGATTTTCAACTCTTGTCCTTTTGTCTCGTCTAACATCAACCTTTTCAATCTCAAGTCTCTCATGTCTCCCATCATGAGCTATACCATCATCCGTTGTTGATGAACTTGCATTTGTTTGTCATAGCAAAGAAAACGCATTTTCAAAGAATTAGGTATTATGTGCCACTGCATCCCATATAGTGTTTTTGTGTATATCGAGATTCTTGAACTCATGTACAAGAAACCGATATGTACTACTTTGATGAACAGGGCCGACTTTGGCCCAAGTCAGGGAGTCCATCCGGCTTGGGCTCATTTTTATTGGGGGCACAATTTCTTTTATAAAATTCATATATATATATGTGTCTATTTTTAAATGGAATACTCATTTAACACTCAAACGTTGGGCCCAACAATAATCAATTTAAAACTTAAATATTATTAACTCAAAGCCCATAACATTTATAAGCCCAATACCCATTTATCTACTAAATAAAAATTAAAAAATATTTTTTTTCAGTTCAGAGTTGATCTTATTTAACACATCACAAAAAATTTGCGACCCTATATATGTTTTGAGCATATGAAAGAAGAATCTTATTTCCCAAATGCGTGCATTGCAAATAGAATGTTATTGACTATTCCAGTCATGATGACATCCGCAAAAGGTGCTTTTCAAAATTAAAGTTGTTGAAATCATACTTACGATGAATAATGTCCCAAAAAAGACTTAGCGTATTAGCGATGATAGTTATCAAGAACCATATCATCGATTATATAAAGTGCGAAGAGTTGATCCACCAATTTGCTAGCAAAAATACTACGAGAGCTAGGCCTGTAAACGAACTGAACGTTCATGAACTGTTTGGCGGGAAGTTCGTTTATTATCGTTTAATTAAACGAACGAACATGAACACACGTTTTGTTCGTTCGTTTATGTTCATGAACGTTTGTTCATTTATGTTCGTTTACGTTTGTTCATTAATGTTCGTTTAATCAAACTTGACTTTATTTTTATTATTTATTTCTTTTGTTAAGTATCTTAATACATGTGTTCTAAAAACTCAACCTTAACCCTAACACTGTAACCATATCACTTATCATACACTATCCACACTTCATAGTCCCACCTCTCTTCTTCTCCACACTCCATAATCTAGCTTACCACTTCCACAGCATCGCCTCCGGCCTCCACAACCCCGTCTCCACTCTCCAGCCTCCACAGTGCCGTCGTGTCACTCATCCCCGTCTCCATAGACCATAGCGCCGCCGTATTTCTCATCCCCGACATTTGGTTTTGGTTGAATTGTGATGTATTAGACTTGGTTGAATTGTGATGAATCATTATTAACTTGTTTTTGTTTGTGTTCGTTTACGTTCGTTTATGTTCATTTGTGTTCATTTTTATTGATCATTTGTGTTCGTTTATGTTTTAAATGAACGAACATAAACGAACATGACAAATTTCTTAATGAACGAACACGAACACAAAAATGTGTTCGGTTATGTGTTCATGTTCGTTCGGTTCGTTTACAGGCCTAGGAGAGCATAACGAATCGTCGGTTAGATACTAGTCTATTACGTTATGTAATTTCACTCATTTTAATCCTATTGTTTTACAATTGTTATGTTTATTGCTATACTATTGATCCACATAATATTTAGTTTAAATAATTTATTAAAGATTAAGGGGCATATTTTTTTAACGGTTCGAATAGGGCATGTAAATCTTTGGGGACGCCTCTGTTGATGAACATGTCCTATAATAAACACCCTCAAATTATTCACTACCAAACAATAAACACTCATTCAAGTTTAACATGGTTTTATCAATTAAAAATTGAACACCTCTACTTTTATTCAAGTCCTATACCTGGTTTTGATTATGTAAATATATTCAGATCATAATTATAAAGAAACTAAATTCTCTTACTTTCGAATTTTTTTAATTAAAAAAATTAACTAGAACTCTTTTAGGTCTTCTCTCGTTCTCGTAGTCTACCCAAAAACAGCCCACTCCAGTGACTGCCCTTTTCGTCCCTTTAATGTTGTGCCCCCTTTTCTACGTGACCTGATGTTTCAATTGTTATTTATTTATTATTATTTTTTATATCTTTCTGGAATCTAGGGTTGTCCAAAACGCTCGCCGCTCTCTCGGAATTTGCTTGCTCGATTTTCCGCTCGGTTGTAAATGAGCCAATCGGATCAGTTCGGTTTGTAAACGAGCCAAGCACGAGCAAAGGTCCGCTCGGCTCGACTCAATATAAATTTTATTAATTTATTATATATATATAATTATATATATACACATTAATTACAATTATATTTATAATTTTATACGTGCCACTATAATAGGTTTGGCTCAATATATGCATATATACAATTTTATTTATAGTTATTGGTTCAGTCAACCCAATGATAACATAACACTAAGTTTAATTGTAAAACCCTAATTCGTGAAAAAACATGCTTGACTTCATATTCCCATTAGTTGTCCACCATCTTCCACTATTAACCTACCACACAACGCAACAATTGTTATTTGGCCTCAACTAGAGCCTCATTCTCGAACGGTCGAACCTCAGTCATCACTACTAGTCAGCGAGAATATTAAAGGAAACATCCCAAATTTATGGCTGTCCGAAAACACTTGCCGCTCGTCGCTCGCTCGATGCTCGCTTAGTTTCCGGATCGATTGGAAACAAGCCTATCGGCTCGGTTCAGTTTGTAAATGAGCCAAGCACGAGCAAAGGTTCGCTCAGTTTGGCTCGGCTCGTGAACAGCCTACTGGAATCTGGTGTCAAGCATCGGCCCAAAATCTCCATATGTAAATCCTTTAAAGCCCACTTAGCTTAGTTTGCAGCCCAAATCGTTTAAATTGATTCCCCGTGAAGACTATAAATTCATTAATTCGTAATTCTCTTAATCCATTATTTATAGATTTGGTTCCTGCAAAATCCAACGAAAAGAAAATGTAATCCTTATATTTTTGAGTTTTTCATCATAACTATTTGAATTTAACTACTGTTTTAAACAATAATAATATATCTAAGTGGCACATAGGTTCTAGTAACATATCTTTATCCTTTTTTTTAATTAATTAAACTAGTTTAGTTCATTTTCTTTTTCGACCTATAAAATAGTTGTGCTATAATGAATACATTTATGTTATTATGAACATTAAAAAAAGTGAATATAAAATGCATCGATCAAGCGTCATATATACCAATAGAGACTACTAGGTCATGAGTATGAGATATGAAAGAGAATTTCATTGGAAAGTTAGATTGATCTAAGATACACATTATTATGTAAAAATCATGAAGCCATGACCTATAGTGGCTCTTGTTGCATTTCATCACTAACTCAAAGACGACGCCTAGACGTTGATCATGCTCAACTTGATGCACACCATGTCCATACAAATCTTCTAGCTTAACATCATAATATTTTTCATCTTATGCTCTTGGCACAAATATCCCTAAAATGGATAGATGGAGCAATGGTGTAAGGACCTACTCTTTAATTCCTAAATAGATGGCATTAAACATCAATGATTTTGGTCTTCTAATGCATAACGTGATTTTTAACATGCTGTCTATCACAGAAAACATCATTAGTTTCTCTTTCAGTCCCAAACTCACGTACCAGCGTGAAAATTGGACGGTTTAGTACCCAATGACAATAAAGGCCCAATCAGTTAGGCCCAATTCAGGTGTGTGACTGGAGCCGAGGTGCACAAACCGGATATTTTTAATAGAAAAAATCACATATACGGAGTAAATATTAACCCAAACATTTTTGCCAAATAAACAAGTATAAAATCTTAGGTGTAGAGATTTCAAGAGTTCTTAAATAGCTAAGAGAATGACACGTGGACAAAAAGTTTTAAGGTAAGGGGCTTCATCATATCAACGACCCAACTAATACTCGCACGTGGCAATGCATGATAGAAAGAGGTTAGTAGCCTCTTTGATAATGTAAAGTCTTTACCTTAGACGCTTCGACTGAAATGTCTAAGGTAAAGACTCTTGGTCTGGCCATAGATTTTTCACATGTTCTCCTAGATGTTACAAGCCACGTGTCCTCTTCAGTTAAAGCGTCGATGGTAAAGCTTTTACATCCTCATAGCAGCGACTAGCCTCTTTCTATCATGCATTGCCATGTCATCATCATCATCATCATCATACTCAGTCAATCCCACCTATAGCAAAGCTAAGGTAGGGTCTGAGGAGGGTAAGATGTAGACAACCTTAATTACCTCTAAGAATAGAGAGGCTGCTTCCAGTGAGACCCCCCGGCTCGATGTGGTTTGGTATCAAGCCTTGGACATAAGGCACAGAACACTTAGCAATTGAGACAAACCCGATCGGTGCATGTACTCCTTTGTCTTTTGGCTATCAACGCCACCACATGATGCATGATTAACCGTCCGTCGTTTTTAACGCTATTTTCACGAAATTAGTAAAATAACGTTAAAATTAGTGCAACTTTACTTTGCCCCCCTCCCCCAGGGCCACACATATCATGCATTGCCATGTATCATATGTTAATTAGGTCGTGGATATGATGAACCCCTTATCATTCCATTAAGACTCTTATCCACGTGTCTTCTCTGAGCTATTTGGGATTTCGTAAAGTCTCTACATCTAAGACTATATAGTTATTTATTTTGGCAAAAATGTTTGGGTGATCGGGTTTATTATATCTGTTAATTCCATTGATTTTTTTTCCTAAGGGTTGAAACCATGCTATAACCAGTTCTGTTCTAGGTAGAGTTGGTCCGAGTTCTTAAAAACCAGGTCTTAATCCCCTAGTTTCGTGGTTTCTAATGCGCTATTTCCTTGGGTTTAATAATAATATTATTAGAACAAACTGGGGGGTGGGGGGGTTGTTTAAGTAAATAAAGGGAAAGGGTAAGGACATGAAGGTAAAAGCAGAGATGTAAACTTCACTTATCAGTTTAGGGTAGTTTATCTCCTTCATTGCTTTTCTGGACAATATATCAAATATGGAACATGTCATTTTCCCCGCCAGCTCTCTCTCTCTCTCTTTCTCTGGGCGCACTATAATGAGATACAGATGCATAGCATAGTAGAACAAATTAAATCATTAAGCATCCGGTTCAACTCTTTCTGATCACAAGAATTGGTGCTCTCTTTTCTTCCAAGGTTTGTATCTTTTTTTTCATTATTTTATGTTTATATCTTCTTGCATACTACTACTCCTACATACAACAACTATACGTATATAGAGAGAGGTTGTCTGTGTTCTTTCGATCACTACTTTATTTCTGATCTTTTCTTCTTTGAATTACTAAATTTATGAATATTAATTATAGGTTATTTTCCAAAGTTTTTACTTTTATTTAAATTACTAAATATAAATTTAACGAGTTAGGGTTTCAAAATGTTTTGGAGCAATTTTCTTTATATTATTATTTATTTTTTTTACTTGGAACTTTTTGTATAGCACTATGCTTTTACGTTATTTTTGGCCATGAAATGATTACATATTCACTACTTTTGTTTGATCTCAATTTTTAGAGGTCATGTCCGAAAAATTATAAAGCTACCTAGAAGAATACAGATCTTATATATATCTGTGTATGTATATGTGTGATTTATATAAAACTAATTTGAATAAAAACTATAAATTTTCATATTGCAATTAATAGTTTAGGTATACGTACTAAAAAATAGATTTGTTTCAAGATGTGACAAATCTGTGTTTATAATGCTAAATACATTCATTATATATCAATTATCTACCAAAAAGGTTATTATTTGTGTACGGCTTGGTGTTAAACCATGTATCTTCATATACTTAAAAGTGAACCAAGAATTACTTTTGGATCTAGAGTGTTGCAATAATTTAGTAACGGTTTGAATTAATAATTAAATAGTTAGTAATGAAGATTTAAGAATTGCAAAGCAATATTTTGAGATAAAATATGATTGAAATACGGTGAAATACGAGACACGCTAAAAGGAATCTTGGGGATCACAAAGTTGTAATACGTGGCGTAACCAGTTACTTTTTATTAGGTATATATAGATTTGATATGGTAGAGGGTACTTTGCTAATTTGATATTTGGTACAGGTAAGAAAGATGGGGAGAGGAAAAATTGAGATCAAGAGGATTGAAAACAACACAACTCGGCAAGTCACCTTCTGCAAGAGGAGAAACGGTCTGCTAAAGAAGGCTTACGAGCTTTCGGTACTTTGTGATGCTGAAATCATGCTAGTCGTGTTCTCTAACCGTGGAAGAGTCTATGAGTATGCTAATAACAAGTAAATGTTCTCAACATCCATAGTTTCATTTGTCTTACAACATCATTATCTAGAAAATAAATGGCTATATATATAGCTGAAGCGTAATTGCAATAGATAATTCTTAATTACGGAAAAAAGAAGTAACTAGTCGATATAGAAAGTTACTTACTTCAACGCTTTCATTTTAGTAGTCAAGTGAATTTAGTTTGTCTAGCTAGCCGCTATTCCTGACAAGGAATAGAGTAAGGCCTGCAGGATTATTTGATTCCCCCTCCCGACCGACCGTCCTATAAAGGGGATGCCCACGCTCCCGCTTACCTAAGAAATCTCATGATCGGGTCGACTAAGCAAGAATATGAGTGAATAGAAAATTGAAAATGTCATGGACGATAAATATAAATATTAGTTTTTTAATGAATGGCATGATAGATCTATTTTTGTTACAACCAAGGATTGTCAAACAACAAAAGTAAACCAACTTGACAAATTATCTTGTTTGCATCTTAAACTAAAACAATTTCTGACATTACCTAATATCTTGAATTCAATGTTCATGGTTTTGCCATAATATATGTTCTAGTTTTTAGAAGACAATTTGTCAAAAAAAAAAGGTACTTCTTTTGGAATATAATCTTTGGAACACATAATCCTTCAAGTTAAATTCAACTAGCTAGTACCATAATGTTCTATAAGTAGCTAGTATCTTGTACAAAATCATTTTTTACCATTCTATTGCATGCCTGCCAAGTAGAAGTTACTTGTGAG
Organism: Ambrosia x helenae; assembly: GCA_030844895.1. Taxonomy (NCBI): domain Eukaryota; kingdom Viridiplantae; phylum Streptophyta; class Magnoliopsida; order Asterales; family Asteraceae; genus Ambrosia; species Ambrosia x helenae. The sequence continues at coordinate 5,366 of JAUTDX010001845.1, read as the reverse complement.
ACTATCTCCTTGAGTGTTCCCATTTTGGTGCAAATAAAGTCTGAGTCTCACATCCTGATTGAAGTGAAGATAAGTAGCATGAGAAAAGGTTTTGCTTTTACAGTCAACACATTAATTGTATAAACTATAAAATCCATCTATGATGAGACTTTGTATTGGAAACATAAATTTAGGGGAAATTTCAATTTTTAAAGTCTTTGCCATTTCTGTCAATGGTCTTTGTTTTCTCAAATTTAGCAAGATATGATATCACATGGTCTAAACCCTATACATACATACATACACACAAATACATATATAAACACGTCTTATGTATTTGTCTAATAATTATAAATTCGTTCAAGTGGTACATGGATCTATGGAAGCATGGAAGATCTGTGAAAAAAAAACTGCCAAACATGAAAAGGGTATTAGAAATTCACAATTTATCTTTGAGAGGAATACAAATCAGTTTGCATGTTCATTTTGTTTGAGATCATAGTACGCTCTCGCGAACGTTACTCACATGAACGCGTTTTGGTCGTCACATTATATATATCATTTGGTTTTCAACATATATTTGAACTTTAGTGGTTTTTCTGTTTTAGCATAAAATCAACCATAGAGAGGTACAAGAAAGCAACTTCAAGTACACCAGACACATGGTCAACTCAAGAGGTTAATGCTCAAGTAAGAGATACTCCAATTTCAAACTACCTTATATGGAATTAATATAGAAGTCTTTATGTAAGCAAATGCATGTCACAAGTTTGTGCAAATTTTATGGATCTTTTAATTAAATTAATACCAATAATAAACTTCTGTCACATTTATAACTAAAGAAAAACATTCTCATAATATATGAAAATGATACTTTGAAGATCAATTTGTCATGACAGACGCGCGCACACATATATTGTATTACATTATAATTCACCATTTTTCTTGTTGAACACAGTTTTATCAGCAGGAGTCAAAGAAACTTCGTCAGCAGATTAAAATTCTTCAAAATACTAATAGGTGAACACATCAAGAAATTACAATTAGCTCATTCAGAATTAACATATAGAAGCCATCCAAAAGTTCTTTGTATACATCATATATGGCTTCAAACGGTTTTCTTTAATCTAATATATAGCAAAGTATGGTTCATAAACATCTCCTTGATATCCTTTATGAATTATGATCATGTTTTTCTTTTTCAACAGGCATATCATGGTGAAGGATTGGAGTGTTTAAGTGTGAAAGAATTGAAGCAATTAGAGAGCAGGCTTGAAAAAGGATTCTCAAAGATTAGATCCAAAAGGGTATAAGAATATCTCTCACATTTATAACTTCAATATAATTTCATTCTCATCAAAGATGAAAAATACTACTTTCACTAACAGTGTGTGTGTGTGTGTCTATATATATATATATGGAAAAGTTAATTTGAGAACACCTGAATTTCGTGTGAACCGCGAGAACGCCATCTAAAACCATTCAAATCAAACAAATTTTTTTACACTTATCTTTATTATTAAAATACAATCCCAAAAACACAATTTACGCGTAAAATTTTAAACGTATACGGAAATAAATTGTTTTTACACATGTGTAAATTTACTGTTTGTACATGTGTAAACTGTTTCATTTACACATGTGTAAAAAGTTAATTTGAAAATGTTTTTGGAAAAAAAGATGAATTATTTGGAAAGAAAATTCATTTTTTAATGTTGTATTTTGATTATAATTAGTTGTATTGAAAAAAATGATTTTGATTGGTTTTCTCATTTGTTCTCACGGTTCTCGCGATATTTAGCGTTCTCAAGATAACCCTCCCCTATATATGTATTAGTTTATATACATTTCTACAGTTGAAGTGCATAAGTATGCCCCAAACATATGTAAATTAATTGACCTCTTGTGTTTTAACTTTGAACAGCATGACATGATACTTGCTGAAACTGAAAATTTGGAGAAAAGGGTAAAAGACTCTACATAATACTATGTGTTCATCATTTTTCTTAATTTAAAGAATTGTGTTGTCTATTTGTTCTTGGTTTCTTTAATGGTTATAACAGGAGGTCGAGTTGGAAAATGAGAACAAGTTCCTAAACTCAAAGGTACAAGATAGTAATTAGTTATCCTCGAAAGAACACCAATACGCGTGTTTAAACATAAAAGATATAAATCATTTAGTACAAACTAATCTCTTCTGTGGGTATGTGTGTGCTTCCTTTTGTGGAAACAGGTTGCTGAGAGCGTGCAGCAGCTAAACATGAACGCTGTCCACGAGTACAATGCTTGGCAAGCATACATGGCTAGGAACACACTTCACCTCAATATAATGGAGCCTATGGAGAATGCTCCTTCAGCCTTCTCCCTATTTCAGAAGCCTTTTCTTCACCTTGGGTATATTACTAATTTAACTACTTAGCACACAGTTTTTTAATTTCTATTATAAGTCTCTTTATTTTATGACAATATTTTACCTTTAGGTGACGTCGTGAAGGGGGTACTACGGAGATGATCACGACAATGATGCAAGTCGTATCGCATTAACTATATTGCTTTTGGAATAAAGATATGATGGATCGTACTATGTGTGAGATTTATGGTTAGTATTTAAGTGTTTGTGTTAGCAATTGATACCCATGTATCTGTGGGTAAAGATGCTGTGTGTGTTTTTTATGTGTTATCAAATGTTTTAATTTGTATGAGGTTTGTTGTTATAACAATAAGCCACAACTATAATCTAATTAATCAAGGCAAACTTGGATTTTTATATAAACTATGAACTTTCATCACATGATATAAACAAACCCGATAATAAGCCTATAACCTAACCAAGGCCCATTAAAAGCCCAAACCCTTCTAAAATTAAACCCTTCCATTAAGAGACTATCTTTGAATCGGTCAGAGTAGAGTGTGTTTGGTTTACTTAAAAGACAACTCTTAATGGTTTATGAAGCCTCATAATCGGTTATGTTTTAGAAACGTCCTGACCGATTCAGATCAATTTCCTCTTAATCGATCAAGCCTCTTAATGGCTCAATACAAGGTTACCAAACAACCCCTAGGTCTTTCCTATCACCACAAAGGTAACATCAACCTTCAAATACAAATAACAAATTTGGCACCCAATTTAGGGTGGAAAGAAAAATAATTGTTCTTAAGGCGAAAAGGCCCCATTTTAGTATTCACTTTAGACCCAAAAAAAAAAAAACTGGTTGAGCTAGCCTGCTATCACGTTAATTGCTTACTTCTCGTATTCACGCTGTCCATAACCACATATTTTACCACACGAACTTATGTCATTCCTCACCTTGCTACTCCACAATAATGCCAGGTCGATCAGCCCATGGAAGTCCGTGGGTGATCGATTGCAGATGGTTTGATACTTTGACGTGATCAATAAAAGATTGTTAAAAAATAAATCTTTAATTAAGTGTCTAATTTGCGGTATAATATAATATGATTTCTAGGTTTTAATCAGGCAAAAACCAAACTTTTCTTTTTGAACTTTACTTGAATGAGCTTTTCACAAAAAATAATTTAAATCAGGCAACTTTGTTAAGTCTCTTTGAATGCTTCCTTTGTCTCATAACTTATTCATTGCAATCAAAATTTTATGTTAGTAGTTAATTAGGTGTAGGAAAGCGAAAACAACCATAAAATGACGGTGGTAGTTACAAGTTGTCAATTTGGATGTTTACGGCCAAATTAAGAACAAACAAATTATTAGTTAATTAATTTGGAAAACATCAAGAAATATATATATATATATATATATATATATATATATATATATATATAAATTATATATATATATATATATAATACAGAAGTTCATGAAGAGTAATAGTTTATTTAACGAATGTTCACAACGAAACAATTATTAGGTATAAAGCACTCTATTTTTTTTATATTTAATTACATCCTATTCATTACCCGACACTGTATGGGTGAGCAAAAGACCAAACCCGACCCAACCCGACCCGAGACCTGCATAAAACTAGAACCGAACTAAGACCCTAATAACAGGTTCGGTCCTCGGTCCTGGTCCATTCGGGTCCTTCGGTTCTTATTCTGAAAACCGACCCTAACAAATATCCTTTGGTGGTGATTTCATGGTGATAAAGAGTTAAAGACAACCGTACCTACTTGTTGATTGTTGTGAGCAGAATCGGCCCTAATTTACAGGTTAGATTTGTTTTGTTAAACCTTACATGTTAGATTTGTTTTCTTAAACCTTGTATGTTGATTTAGGATATTAGTTCATCTATAAAATGAGGTTTATTGATGTTTATGTTATGTGAATTGTTGTTTACAGGTTATTGATGTTTTTGTTAAACCTTGTACCTACCTGTTGATTGTTGTGAGCAGAATCGGGCCGACACACAATACCCATCCGTGTATATGTACATGTTACTTATTACACGACGGGTAAGTGGGTACATGTAAAATACCGTTGGAATTGTTATTATTTGAAACTAGTTGATCTTATAACAATTCCATATTATTTAATATATATTCTTTTATTTTATTAATCGATTTTTCATCTAAGTATACACGTATGTGATTTGATTTTGACAAATCCAATGAACATCACCTGATATAAGCCCACCTCTTGTGGTGTGGTGATTAAAGTGAAAGTGTTTCGAAAAAGATGATGTTGGGAGTTAAAGTCTCATAAAAAACAAAAATGGGTGTATTTAAAGGGGAAAAAATTAGCCGTTCTAAAAAAAAAAATTAAATAACATCACTTGATATAATACTATCTCATTCCAAGATTTCCTTATAATTTATTTTATACATGTTCTCGTATTCGGTTCCCTGCCCGTACGTGTATTTAGAGTGGGGTTCATCTTTTTCTGTGACGCCTAAGAGGAACAAAGCGCTACGTATTTGGTTGGACAAAGTTGAAGATGGGATAGAATGAAACGTGGGATAGGGAAGGAATTTTGATAGAATTGAATGTTCGATTGTAGTAAGGTTTTATAGTTAAGTTTGACAAATTAAAAAAAAATCCAATTAAATTTATTATTGTTGTAAGGTTTTATATTATCATAAAATTTGAAAGTACAAAAAAGTTGGATTTGATAAAACGAGGGAAAAACACTTATTCTCTATGAACGAAAATCATAAAAATACATGGAAAGGATCACAATCTATATGAAATTGTCCATTTCAGTATATTCTTACATACTTAACAAACGTGTGTAACGTTGGGTATAATTGACAAAAATTATGAATTTAAAACTGACCAGTGCTAGCTTCTCTTTAAAAATCAAATGTTTGAGTCTCAAGAGAAATATAGCCTTTTAAAACATGGTTAACAAACATATATTTTTCATGCGAGAGTAATTAACTTAAAACAGTCCAAATGATGAAATCATGATTGA
>JAUTDX010001844.1:0-58934 GCA_030844895.1 Ambrosia x helenae | reverse complement strand
ACGCGGGTTATCTTAGTGGGCAGGTTTTTTCCAAATTTTCCATTTAAACGATTCCCCCGTTCCTAATTTTTCTTCACAACAACTCACTCCTTTAATGCACACCGGATACTATACCCGAAACACCCGAAGAAATGTTGTGGTTCATTGTCCGGAGTAAAAAACAACCGGTAAAAGAACTCACAAAAAGAAGACGCCGGATGAGGAAAGCGTTGGCCGCCGCCAACCGCCAACCTCTAAAGTGGACAACCGCCGAATGAGGTTGCCATTACGCAAGCGTGGATTTAGTGAGTCGGAAAACGCGATTCAAGGTATTTGTAATATTTTTTTAGACAATATATATTTTTTAGACATTATATTTTTTAAACATTATATATGACTAACAAAATTTTTATTTTCGTTTTGTGTAGGAAATAATCGCCACAAATCCGACTTTTGGGACGACATAAACAACACGTTCCATAAGTTGATGGATCGAGAGATATATCGATTTAATGATAGTCTCTCGTCCAAGTGGACGGAGATAAACAGGGCGATGAACGCCTTCAAGGGTCATTATTATCACGCTCGAAATTATCCAAGAAGCGTGAAACGATGACGACTACCTAGCTAATGCGCTAAAAGCTTATCGCGATGACAAGGGCTTGGACTTCAAGTTTTTGCACTGTTGGGAGATCACAAAAAACTATTCAAAATGGGCGGCACGGCCCTCTGCTTCCAATTCGTCCAAAAGGACAAAAACAAATTCATCTCATAATCGTCCGTGAACGTGAAGTCGAGATGCAGTTAACTTGGATGATGACGACTTCGAGGAGGAGTTGAGTCGTCCACCCCGGTCGAGACAAGTCTAAAAAGAGGGACACGAAGGTCATCTACTTCGGGTTCGGGATCAGGCAAAGGTACTTACAGCAATGACTTGTCCGACATACATGACACACTCATCAATTCAACACGATTCAACTACAGAGGCTCGAGGAGAAAAAAAACCATACGCGAAGCCTTTGAAAAAAAGTTGAGTATGAAAGAACAGCGCGAAAAGCGCAAAGATATGAAATTTCTCGCGATGAAAACCGATCATCTCCAAGTAGGGCTGCAAACGAACCGAACGAACACGAACAAGGCCTTGTTCGTGTTCGTTTGTTAAGGAAAATATGTGTTCACGAACAGTTAATGAAACACTTACCGAACGAGATTTTATGTTCGTGTTCGTTGTTATGAAAACACTTATGTTCGTGTTCGTTTGTTAATTTTGTTCATGAACGCACACGAACACAAACGAACATTCATGAACACAACAAGTGCTCATGAACACAAATCAACAAAAACGAACATAAAAAAGTGTTCATGAACGAAAACAAACACAAACAGATATATATTAACTTTCTTATAAAATCGAATTTACATACATATATTTACCTCATATAAATTGTTTTTGGGTAAAATAAAATAAAAGTAAAAGAATATCAAGACAAATTATAAAAATTAAAAACCTTATTAATCTATCGAGCACAAACAAACATAAACAAATGAACATAAAACAAACGAACATGAACGAACATTTACCGAACGTTCACGAACATAAACGAACGAACGTGACCTCTGTTCATGTTCGTTCGTTTAACTAAACGAACGAATTATTTTGTTCATGTTCGTTCATTTATTAAACAAAGGAACACAAACGAACTTCCCGCCGAACGTTCATGAACTGTTCGCTGAAAGTTCAGTTCGTTTGCAGCACTATCTCCAAGGTCCAGAGTTAGAAATTTCTCGGTTTTTTTTTATGTTTTTTTATTTTCTAGTTTTTATTTACTTTAATATTAATTATTATGAATTTAAATTTAGTTTTTAATTACTTAAAAAAATAAAAATAAAAATGCCACATGTCACTTCCCCCCTCTTCCCCCCCCCCCCCTCACATGAGTCCCATAAGTGCCACATAGCGCTTCACCCCTCCACTCCGTCTAGTCTTAGCATTCTAGTATAACATACATAATTAGATTTTCTTGACCCTAGAAATGGGTCTTTATTCAGGTGTAATCCTTTTATCTAAAATGGTGCCATTTCCCTAAATATAAAAGCAAAATATGAATGAGTTATGCATACTCTAAATAGCAAAGTATATGAAACATAGAGGCTTATAACACTTGCTAATCCAAATGTTTAACTTTCTATACTCTTATGTTATAATTTCAAGTTGATTATTTGTATTTATTGTTATGAAAAAACTTCACATAAAATTTGGAAATTTTATATGATAAAATTGACGTCTTTGTTTCCGTATTTGTACGTGCAATATATGTACAAATACATGTTTCCCATGTCAATACACATATCTCAGTGGCACCCGTCGCATTGTGCGGGCCAACCCACTAGCGTATATAAATGCATCACATATCCATGTGTAGATTCCCTTCTAACTCATAACTGAATCACATTATTCACCCTCGAATCAACATACGCATTTCGAAACTACGTATTATATCCATTTAACTTCATCTGCCTTTATAATTATATTGAAGAAAAATATAATCGGTATAAATATACATTTTTTATTGATTACTACCCTACAAACTTTTTAAATGTCGTAAAGATTAATGCGCGATGAATATTGAATTCCTTTGTTACGATCTCCTGCGTATTTTTAAATATATTAGTGAAAACGAAGAGTCGAACGCGTATTCGTGACATGATTAATAGTTTCAACTTTCGATCCTTTTACATTTCGAGTTTTTATATTGTTGAATTAGTGGAGTTCTTCTATCAACTTGCTGATTTTTAAATCGACGCAATCTAAAAGAGATCTGTAAAAATATTACCACGAACATACTTCGGTGCTAGCTAGCTAGCCGCACTCTTTGAAAACAACTCGTTTCTATTGGTTCAATATATTGTTTTTATTCAGAGAGTGCAGGAAAGTTCATATTTAAGGCTACAACATGTAACACATGTTCCCTTGTTGAATATAAATTAAATCGCAAAAGTTCTTTTTTAGGGTGCAACTCAATTTATATTTATTGTAATGATAATAAATTTACAACTTTGTTAAAATGGGTCTAAGTTACTAAACATGATAAATGTATAGAAACTTTTCTTTCTTCATTTGTTCAAACATATATTCACAATTAGAGTAATTACACTCATTACTCTCAAAATTTCTAAGGTAACTATTATAATTACTCTAGTAGGGTAATTACACGTACATAAAAAATAGATTTCATGAGTAAAAACATGATTAACAAGATGCGGAAAAAATATTCTAAAAAAATTAAGAAAAAATTACCCTTTTCACTTCTCATGTTAAGACTCATTTGTAGGAACAAAAAAATCATTTCTGCAAGAAGCCTTTCTCTCTGTATGTATATGTGTGTGCGTGTTACTATACAAAAGTCATACTTCGCGGAATGATTAAAATTGATATATAAAAACATGATTAAAAAAATGAATTTGAACAGTTTTTTCAGTGGGAAAATAAACAAATTAGTACTGTATGTATTCAAGATTAATAAAAGCGAATTGTAGTTAATAGATTCACTATATTTAATTCATTGTAATTATTAGATTCGTTATAGTTAATGGCTTAATACATTGTTTTTACTATAAAACTCGAATTTCATCTCTTTTTATAACACACTATTCAAACATTACCTTCTACATCTGCAAAGGTTTATCAATCTTATAAAAATCTTATTAACATGGATTCCAGCAGTAGCCAATGGTCAAAAATGTTAGAGATTCAGAAAATTATTTGGAGTGTTTTTAAAGACGATGAAAACTTGGAGATTTTTCAAGTTATTGAAGGTACTACGCGGTTGCTTGAACATCACATATGGAAGACCAACCTCAAATTTAATCAGGTCATTGCTATGGATGTTTCAAGTGAAAGATGGATGACCTCTTCATTTCTACTGGAAAATATAATAACAAATGAAAAGTTCAGTGAAGAGATACAAAAAATATGTATTTCTTACCGAAACTTTATTAAAGAGAAAAACAAAAAATAGAAGGAATTGTTACTACAAATTAGTTATTTAAATGTATTTTTTTTATTATTATCCTTCTAATTATATTGAAGTTTTTATGTTATATATTATGTCACTTATATAAAATGGTTTATACTTATTTAATGAAAAATAGCAATTTCAGTATATCAATGATCTATTGTTAAAATCAACAGAGGATTGGTCTTTAGCAAACAACGATTAAAAATCTATGTGATATCATTGTTAGTAACAACTGTTTTACAAACAGCTCTTTTAAAAAATCTGCTTAATTGAGCCACTGCTTTTGAAAAGATGCTAACAAATAAAGACAAACAATTACAGTTATTAAAAATCTGATATGTATTTTAAAAGAGGATTAATCGTCATTAGGTTTATATTTTTTGTGTTGTTTTAAGAGATGCAGTTATTAAGCATTTGATCAGTGTTGTTAACTGGTATCGTGAAAAGAACAGACGTTAGGAAATACACTTTTTCTTTAAAACAATAGATCGATTATTAATTTGGGTTTTACTAAGCAGACCATAACAGCTGTTCTGTTTATTTTTTTTTTAAGAAATAACAGACGCTACTAAACATGTCTTCTTTGCAGCAGACGATTGGCTTTCTTAATGTTGTCTTTTACAAAATAGGCCTTAAGTTTTAGGAGTCGGTCTCCCGTGTGTATCACATGGGATTTCACCTAGTGTATATAATAAATGAAAAGAGGTATGTTACATTGCACTAGGTGAAGCCTTCACACCCATTGATTCCTTTCAAAATTCTTTTTTTTAATTATATTTTTAATAAAGATAATTATTAACTCTTATTTTAAAATTTCAAATATGTTATTCAATATTTTTAGCTTTATCTTTTCCTTAGTTTCCCCCCACAATTATTGGTAGTAAGTTTTATATATGATATTTTTTTTAAAAAAATTATACCAAATTAACGTTCGTTTTATTATATCTCCAATGAGCACCACAATGCTATACAAAAAACGAAAAAAACGACTTTGTTTGTAGGTTTTTGTTCATGCAGAATTCATTAATCATGTATAGACAAACGACTAATCATTTTAAGATAGCATATATGCTTTTGAACATACTATTGGATATAAGAACCTGCTAACTACATATATATGTCTAGATAAGTCACTAATCATTTTAAGATAGTATATATGCTTTTGAACCTACTATTGGATATATGAACACGCTAATCAGGGCCGTCTCCGAAAACGCCAAAAAAATTTGGGCCTCGGGCGAAAAAAATTTGGGCCCAAAATTTTGTAAAGAGGAATGAATTATAAAAAAAATTGAGTATGGTGCTAGAGCCAAGGATTGAACTCGAGACCTCTACATTAAATTAACATGGTTTTTCCAACTCCACTAACAAGACTTTAATGTATAAAACACAAATATATATCCTAAATATAGAATTTAATATAAATATATATATATATATATATATATATGCGTATTTTTTTTAAAAAAACGTTTGGGCCCATTTAAGGGTCGGGCCCGAAGCCGGTGACCACCCCGCCCACCCTCCCAGCCGACCCTGCCGCTAATTATATATATTCACATATGTAGTCAGCTTGGTAAAGATTTAGTTTTTTTGTATTTTGATTGGTGTTGCTAGGAACATTGATTACAAAGGTTGTTAAGTCGGTTAGATGTAGCCTATGATTCTTAGGCACCAGATAGATCTTTAGGTGATAATCAATCATCATCATCACATATCATTTGATATCAGTTTGGTTGTTTTTCTTTTTTCAAGTTCACATCACAGCTTTATAATGTCTTGACAAAGTTGTACAAAGATTTCACTCGAGCAAGATGTGCACACGTAGAATTAGAAGTAGTTTTATGAGTTATCGAATGTTGATCTTTTAAAAAAGATTCCTGAAAAAACGACATATTTTTTTACGGTACACACATTTTACCACTTTATATTATATTTGTCTATCCTGTGAAGCACCTGGAGAACAATCTAATATGAATTATAAATAAAAATAGTAACGAAGTCATGTAAGTAATTATCAGTTTAATTGTAATCTTTGACTATGTATCTTTAAACTCAATCGTTCCATCGTACACGCGGGTTTCTTTGTAAAAAGACATCAATTCACATCATGAACGCGTTAGCCTAAAACCGAAAAATTGATCAGTTTGTATGTTAGTTTATGAAAAGATTTGGAAAGAAATGAGAAGACATTGACTAATTTTGTTCTTTGCTAGCGTGTTATGGAACCTACACCGAAATTGAAACTAACACGTCCTTTTAGTTATTTTCTTTTCTTTTCTTTTTTTACTATTAATTAGATATGAAAAAATAGCAGATAATGGTCCCAAGATTCAAAACCACATACCGAATTAGTTAAGTTCAGAGAATATGTTTTTATTATTATTACTTTTGAGGACTTTTATTTCCTTTTAGGACATTTAAAATCAACTTTTAGACTCGATTGATATTTTACACTACAACACTGAGGGTTTCCACATTGCACTTTCTTTTTCCTCGCAACTTGTACATCTAAAATAATGATATTTTTTTTTTCCTTTTTCCAAAGTTATATAGAAAGAGAGGTGTGTCAACTTGAGATCACCAAACATCATTAGTATCGTGGATCGTGAGAATAAATTTTTTTTTTTTTTGCTAAATTCAGGAAGGGGTGCGGCGCAGCTTGTTGCCCGCCTGCCTGTTATCTTGATGTAATTTTCTTTGTCCGAGAATTGGAAATATCAAAAAGTTTAATTAATTAATTTAACAATCAAACACAAGTCACTAAGCTAATAAAAAAAATTCAATTTAAAACCAGTCAAACTAAAACAAAATGTACTTATCATTATTACTAAAATCCAACATCAAGAAAACAATTGACGAGCAAAAATTTAAAGGTATGCGAAAATAAATTGTTTTACACAAGTATAAGTTTGTGGTTTATACGTGTGCAAACTGTTTTCATTTAGATATGTGTGAAAAAATTATTTTAGAGTGGTTTTACGAGAAATGATAAATTATTTGGAAGGTAAATTTTTAATATTGTATTTTAAATATCACCATATTCGTAGTAAAACAAATTAGATTTTGATTGATTTTTCATTTGTTCACGCGGTTCTCATGATAATATATATAGAGGGGGTTATCTTGATATCACTTAATATAACGAGAACTGTGAGAATAAATAGAAAAAAGTAAAACTCAATTAAATATCAATCAAATTCAGAATTTCTTTTAGACTTATCATTGTTACTAAAATCTACCATCAAAAAACTATTTTAGGCGCAAAAATTAAGTGTATACGAAAATAAATTGTTTTTACACATGTATAAGTTTGTCGTTAACACATGTACAAACTGTTTTCATTTAGATATGTGTAAAAAATCTAGTTTAGAGTATTTTTGCGATAAATGATGAACTATTTGGAAGGTAAGTTGTTTTTTTAATGTATTTTAAATATAGTGATGATTGTTTAGAAAATTGATTTTTTATTTGTTCTCATAGTTCTTGTGATTATGGAACTTGGGTCTCCACTGGATAGCCCAAGTCTTCATGCCACTAGGCCACAAGTGTGGGTTACAAATTTCAAATTGTTTAATTTGAGTGGAGGTTGATAATATACATATATGTACAAGTAAGGGTTATGTACATTATAAAATCCAAGTTCAAACACTTACGTACATTATTAAATCCATGTTCAAAACAATTATGTACATATCAAACAATGCTAATAACAAATCAACTTCTTATCAAACCATGTTCAAAATAACAAATTTCTTCCATGTATGTACATATATGTACCTACCTCAAACCATGTTCAAAACAATCAGATTTATTTAATGCACATATACGTAAGTGGTTATGCGATGCAAGGGTGATTCATGGCGATGGTGGTGGCTGACTTTGAGTAATTCTATAGATCGTTCGTTCTTTTACTTTCATAGCAAACGGAATCCTATTTGTATAATTATCACAAATTTACACTCGATTTCGTTCTAGTGATAATTGTGATTAGATTTAGAAATCATATTGTATAAGTGATCGAAATACAAGCGTATTATTTTGTTATATATATATATATAGAGAGAGAGAGTAAAGATCTTATACAAAGTGTTTTTTGTAAGAACTGTGAGAATCAAATGAGGGTATTTTTTTTCGAATTTCTTTTCCCATATTGTTAAACATGTATTATAGTATTGAAAACTAAAAAAATTAAAAATTTGGTGTAGAGTAATTACATAATTACTTTAGTGTAAACTAATTTATTTACTTTAATAACGTAATTACACTAAAAAAATTAATTTTTTTTGCATTATTCATCTAGAAAGTATGTTTAAGCACATGGGAAAAAAATTTTAAAAAAAATAATTTTTTTACCCCTTTTGATTCTCATAGTTCTTAACAAAAAAAACACTTTTTATTTGATCTTTACTATATATATATATAGGTAGAGGATCCTGTAGGAAAATTGATTTGTGTGAGAAGCCGTGAGAAGGATTAAGAATTGACATGTAGCCATTGTGTTTTTGATTTTGGAATAATGTTTTGGGTTGTTTTGGCTTGAAAAACACTTAACATAACAATATACAAAAATTTAAAGCACAATCTAATGTATTATAGTCATTAAATTTAAATTACAGATAAAACACCCTAGTAATTATTTAAAACACTATACTTAAATGTTCTTGACATAGTGTTTTAAGTTTTAAGCCTCAAATACATTGTTTTCGGTAATTAGTTGTTATGTTTGTTGTTTTTCTAAGCAAAACAATCCAAAACATCATGAATACATCCAAAAAAATGATGCATACATATCAATTTTTAATCCTTCCTACACTTCTCACACAAACCAATTTTCCTACAGGAACCCTACCCTATATATATATATATATATATATATATATATATATATATATATATAGGATTTGGTTCAAATGAGAACCTTTCCCCAAATTGAGAACTGAGAGAACCATTCTGGGCCACACATTTCTCTAAGGCATTTTTTTTTTTTTTTTTTTTTGCAAAAATCGCTGCTTTATATGTAAGAATTTTTTTTTTTATTTTTTTGTATTTTTTTTTCAGTATACACATGTGTATATTTTGCATTATACACATATGTATAATGCAATATACACATATGTATAACTGAAATATACACATATGTATAGCTGAAAAATGCTATATACACATATGTATAATTGCTATATACACATATGTATAATTGACATATACACATATGTATAAATGAAAAAAAAATTCAAAAAAAATAAAAAAAAATTTTTCCTTGCATAAAAATGTGCAATTAAAGCAAAAAAAAAAAAAAAAATTTTTTTTTTTTTTTTGCCTTTATATGAAATGTGTGGCCCAGAATGGTTCTCTCAGTTCTCAAATAGGGGTTGGTTCTCTTAGGATCCATACCCTATATATAATATATATATATATATATATATATAGGGACAGGTTCAAATACAAAGTAATACAAACGTGCGAAGGATGCGAAGGATCACTTTGTACTTGATAATTACGTAATGATAATTACGTAATGCCTTCATGACTTGATAATTACGTAATGATAATTACGTAATGCCTTCATGATCATACAAAAACATTACGTAATTATCATGTACAAAGTGCATGATAATTATGTAATGATAATTACGTAATGATAATTACGTAATGATTTCATGAACATAAAAAACATTACGTAATTATCATTACGTAATTATCAAGTACAAAGATCCTTCGCATCCTTCGCACGTTTCTTTACTTTGTAGAATAACCGCCCCCTATATATATATATATATATATATATATATATATATATAAATATATATATATAGGGTTAGGTACTTTGAGAACTCGACGAGTTGTGAGAACTCGTAGGAACTCGACGTAAAATGCGAAAAAAAAATTTTCTTTTTTTTACACTCGTGTAAAACACGTAAACCCCGCTGTAAAAAAATTAAAAAAAATACATTAATTTACGCCAAAATACACCGGTGTAAGGGATTTTTATCCTCGTGTAACTATATTAATATTTTATTCATTATTTTATTGTTGATTAATTATGGACCACATATTCATTTTTGATTAAAAAAAGTATGTGGTTATAAAGTGAGTTCTTATGGTTTCTCACAACTCACCTTGGTTCTCAAAATATCCGGATCCTAAATATATATATATATTTATATATATATATATATATATATATATATATATAATATAGGGTGGGATTATTATACAAAGGGTGTTTTGTGTGAGAAGGGTGGTGGCCATTGGATGTGTTTTATCTATGGATGAGATTTAATGAGTGGCAATTATGTAAATAGTGTTTTATTTCTAACTAAAATTAGCAGATTAAAGGGTATTAAGGTAAAAATACACCATGTAATAAATGAAACAAAACTGCCATTACGTTTGTGTTACTATAATCACATTGATTTCCTTTTTTCAAATCCTCTATCCCCAACAACTGCATAATCGATTGTGTTCCTGTAATCATGGTGTTGAACAAAGTTATAAATGTGGGGTGTTTTATTTTTTTTTATTAAAAAACAATGTGTTTTAACATCATAGTCATGTATTGTGTTTTTTATCTAAAGACCAATTTGTTTTTTCAAATTACCATGTGTTTTTCATGGTGTTTAAATTGAATTTAATACACCTTAGGTTTGAAACAATTTCAACATAAAAATAAAACATCACACTAAGTAACACATAATCAACACGAAAATAAAACAACTTACTTAATAACTGTGTTCAAAACACTAATATGTGTTTAGCATGATATTTTTTTTCAAACACCTGAACACAAACATGACACCTTAAACATAAAACATGCAATATAAACAGTCTAAAATGAACTAAAAAACACCTTATGTTTGAAAGAAAGTTCAACCTAACAATAAAACACCCCATTAAGAACACATAGCTTACAGGAAAATAAAACATCCCGTTATCAGCCAAAGTATTGTCCATGCTAAAACACCCTATAAAAACTTTTGTGGGACTGAATGGAGAATAAGAGATCTATGAATGAATGTTAAATAACTTCTGTGTTTTTTTTTTGTATATTATCACGAATGATATGAAGATATAGAAAATAACATTTGAAATCTTGATGATCCGTAATTTTAGGTGAAAGATGTTATGCATGGCAGTTACTACGATTACGATTTTAATTTTTTTAATAGTGTATCAAAATTCCTAAATTGCTCAAAGGCCATGTGCCACATGTCATAACCAGAAGCCTTCTCACACTACTGATTCGCATCTGTTTAAAAACACTACTGATTCGCGTCTGTTTAAAAACACTACTGCTTCGCATCTGTTTAAAAACATAACTGATTCACATCTGTTTAAAAACATAACTGGTTCGCATCTTTTAAAAAACACTCATGTTGTTATCCTTTTGAGAAAATGCTTGTTACTATATATAAAACATTACTTATTCGTATATGTTAGTAAACATTACTGATTCACATCTGTTTAAAAACACTATTGATTCGTGAATTTCAATAATTTGTTGATGATTGTATGGAATGGAAATAGAAGAAAAGGTGTGAATTTACAAAATACAGTCATTATTGAGTTATTTGGGGTTGAAGATCTTCAAAACTAGTCAGATACTTTTGCTAAAAAAGTGGATTATGATATTTAAAAAATGTACATAAAGTCTATAATGCCCCTAATCTAAAAATTTGATCCAAGGGCTATAACTCTTTCCTACACAAACCTTTTCCTACATGATCCTCTACCTGTATATATATATATATATATATATCCTCTTATAACTCGTAAAATATGATGTTTATAGAATTCTAAGTATGTCGTTGCGGTGTGGGTATCCTCATCTACATGTCGATATAACTTTACTTAAATTTTACTCAAAATCGAGTTACGAATAGTAACATAGAAGTATTCAAAGCACAAACATATTTAGTATATAACTATCATTACTTTTGAGCATATTTTGTTTTTAGCGAATGTCGGTAACGTACTAATGATGTGATAAACCGAACCGATTCCGATCGAACATCAGTACTAATATTGTAACAATATTAGTTTTCCTGATTTCCGATCAATGCAAAACACATGTCAATATCTATATTATTATACCACCATTTTTCATTTCTAAGTTTTCTCTTTCATTGATATAACATGTGTCCATACCATATCGATACTTTAATATTGAACCGAACCAAACATAACCAGGGGTTGGCACAATGGACTCGTGATGCTAGGCAAAGGCATAGGGCATCCAAACAATAAGAGCGCGCCCTCATTTTATTGGATGATAATAATTTAGTTTGAATCAAACATTTAATATGTTATGTGTTTAGTATTGTGTGTATTTGTATTTATGACTTATAAACGTATTAGATACTTAGGATATAAGTTCGTATATAGTTTAATATAGGATTATTAAGTTAGAACATGCAGCCGAGGACAAGAAATCACAGGAAGCGCGCCTTAGGATCAAGAACAGCATGAAATGACAGGTTTACCCACGACAGTTAAACCACCAAAATCAGTTTTTTTGGCGCCATTTTCTTAACTGTCTCTTAACTGCCGTCTTAGTCAATGTATATATAGTAGTGTACTGGGTAATGTTTCATTATCAAGAAAATAATCATCGATTAAATTGTCCATTTTCTTTGTGTACCGAACATAGAACAAGAACATTTTGGTTCTTTGTTCATCATAGTATTGTGTTTGTGTGTTGATAATATGTGAAGATTGGGACCATAACACTTAAACACATTTAAAAAAAACTAAAACAATACATGAGCATTAGTGTATAGACCCAAGTGATTGATTAACATTTTAACCAGCTTTAGAAAGGAAATAAAAATTACTGAACCAACTTAAGAGGAAAAAAAAGAACCAAAGTAATAACTAAACCTCCAATTTGTTTTTTGAACATAATTTAATTAAACTCCAACTAAATGCATGCATGCATGCATGTTGCAGTTTTTGAACTACTCCAAAGTAGATCATGCATATTGCAAAGTACTTCTTTTTCTTTTGAGTTATACAAATTTAAAGGGCTCAATTTTGTGATTAGCTTAACACCTCAAAAAAATGGTTGTATAGGCCCTACATATACCAATGGATGAATTGCATTGCTTATTATTTTCTCATGACAAAGACACAAGTCTTAATCACGATAGTTTGACAATAATAACACCATAAATATAACAGCTTGTTCCCATTCCAGTTGACTTGGTCGTCTCCTCTATTCTTATTCCTCCATAAATGGACCCTGTAACTCATTTCCACCTGCACATTCTTCCCAAAGATACAGGTCAAAATATCAGACTTTTTTCATGTCAAACAAACTTCAGTCAAACAGAAGAACAAGAACTAGTCTTTGCTCATCCAACACTCCATAAATATAAGCTCCATCATTAAGATTCAAAGACCAGACTTTGCTGATCCAACACAAGAAGAAATGGGTATCTGTTTTTCTTCTTCTTCTTCCAGTAATCAGAACCTTAATTCCACTGGCAATCTTAGTTCAGGTACAAAGATGAAATCTTTCTTCTTTATTCTCATATATTATGTGATTTTCTTTATGTGTTTTAATCTTTTATAATCTTTTTCATCAAATTTGTATGCTTTTTAAGATTTCATCTAGGTTGTTCTTTGTGTTCTTGAGTTTGATGTCTTGTTGACTTTTTATAAATAATTTGGATTATTTGGTTATAATCTTTTTTTATTTGATGCAGAATCTAACTTCCAGGAACACCTGAAATTCTGTTTATTTAATTAATTATTTATTCCTTTAAATACTGTGTTTATATTCATGAGTTTTATTTTTTTCCAGTTTGTGTTATTTAAATTTGTCACTAGATACTTGGAATTATTTATTTAATTAGTTATTTCTCCTTTAAATATTGTGTTTATATTCATGAGTATATTTTATACCAGTAATTGTGTTATTTAAATTTGTCATTAGATACTTGGAATTATTTTTTTCAGTTGACTTTGGTCAAACTTCTATATTTACATAAAATTTTGATAATATAGTCTTCATGTTTGTATTGGTTTCTAACATTTTATACAACAACAGCCATTTCACAGACTACCATGAACAGTACAACTACAAACTCATCATCAGGAGCAAGCAAACAATCTCATGACAGCCAGTTTTCGGTGGAAAGTGGTGGCGATGAGGCGGGGCCCGGTGGCCAGATTCTGCCTCATCCAATCTTAGGTGTTTAGCTTTGCTGAACTCAAAACTGCCACTAGAAATTTTCGAAGCGATACAGTTTTAGGCGAAGGCGGTTTTGGGAAGGTTCATAAGGGCTGGCTAGAGGACAGATCCACTTCCAAAAGTAATGTAATTGCTGTTAAGAAACTGAATTCTGAGAGCATGCAAGGTTGCAAGAGTGGCAGGTAATTCTGTTACAAACACAAAATGTGTCGCTTCGACTTCTTTAATTGTTCATGTGTCGATTTGTGTCGTGTTTGATCTCAAACGTGAAAAAAGTTAGCTGAGCTGGTCAATCACTCTAGAGAATTTCCAAAATCAGTATTTAAAGCATATTTAGATATTTATTTTTTTATGACAAGTAGCATATTAATCATTATAAAGAAAAAAATAATGAAATATTTTTTGTGGATCAAACTGCCCATACTGAAACAACACCTCTAATATGCCAAATTATATTTTGTAACATTATTGCTTTTTGTATCATAATTATCATATTAATAATTTATAAAAAAAAAAAGAATGAAAAAGTGTTTGCGGGTCAAACTGACACGACCGATACTAAAAACCACCACTAATGTGCAGATTATATTTTGTAACAGTATTTCTTTGTATCATAATTATCATATTAATCATTTTATTAAAAAAAGAACAAAAAAGTGTCTTTGGGTCAACCTGACCCGACCCATACTAAAAATACACTTCTAGTGTAAGGATTATATTTTGTAATAATATTGCTTTTGTATCTTAATTAGCATATTCATCTTTATATAAAAAAGGAAACACAAAGAACGAAAAAGTGTTTTTGGGTCAACCTGACCCGATCCATACTAAAAATACACCTCTAGTGTAAGGATTATATTTTGTGACAATATTGCTTTTGTATCTTAATTGGCATATTCACCTTTATATAAAAAAGGAAACACAAAGAACGAAAAAGTGTTTGTGGGTCAAACCAACCAGACCCGTACTAAAAAAAGCCTTGGATGTTAATACCAACGAATTTCATGCATGTTTCATTCGAGCAGGCAGAGGTGGATTTTCTAGGAAGGCTTTCGCACCCTAACCTTGTTAAACTATTGGGATATTGTTACGAGGATACCGAGTTGCTATTGGTATACGAGTACATGCAAAAGGGAGCTTGGAAAACCACTTGTTTGGAAGTAAGATTTTTTTTAAAATGTTGTTAAGGGTAAAAAAATCAAATATGGACACAATAAAGTATCGAATATGTGATTTATAAGATATAAACAAACGGGTTCTAATTGTGTAGGAGGGTCCACGGTTCAGCCACTTCCGTGGGATATCCGCTCAAGGTTTCGATAGGAGCAGCTCGGGGCTTGCGTTTTTGCACACTCAGAGAAACAAGTTATATATCGAGATTTCAAGGCGTCCAATATTTTGTTAGACGGGGTATATCAAGTTACTAATGTACTTAAGATTTTGAATAGGGTCTTCTTTTTCTGTTTTAATGACCTTTTTTTTTTGTCCTTGTTTTGGCCAGTCTTATAATGCAAAGATATCTGACTTTGGGCTCGCTAAAGTTGGACCGTCGGCTAGTCATCACATGTAACAACACGGGTCATGGGAACTTATGGCTATGCTGCTCCAGAGTATGTTTCCACAGGTAAATATGAGTCCCTTGAGTTTAAGAACCTCAAAACATGGTCCATAATTTATGGTTGTAAATTTATGACACGACACGAACCTAACACAAAATTCGTTGAACCCGCAATCACGTGTAGCTAAACAAGTTGGGTTTCGGGTTGACTTGGTGGGCTTGCGGGTTGATCTGTTTGTCATTTTTTTTAAATGTTTTTATGTTATAACTTAAAAAAAACTTGTGTATTTTATATCAAAAGTTGAGAAATTGACATTAACTTTTCAAATTTGAATGTAATTGTTTTACATGCATATGTATCTATTGTTGTAAATTTGTAACTTTAGAGTATTAATATGCAAAAGCTTAAAAAAAAGAATATGGGTTAAAAAGGTCGTGTTCGTGTCAGTCCGGAACAATTGTGTCTTGTTATGGATGTGTCTAACATAACTCTCAGGTTCAGATTGTATTCAGGTTTGACCCCCCAACCCATGAACATGATCCGTTTAGCACCACTAGTCCATATGGCATTATGGCTACATTAAACAAGTATATGGTGCATCCGTATCTAAGAGCATATTTTATTTCATATTACAGGACATTTGTATGTTAAGAGTGACGTGTACGGTTTTGGAATCGTATTAGTTGAAATGCTAACGGGCTTGCGGGCACTTGACACCAGCCGCCCAGCTGCCCAACAAAATTTGAGTGACTGGGTCAAACCATACTTAGCCGACAGAAGGAAGCTGAAGAACATAATGGACTCACGGCTCGAAGGACGATACCCTTCAAAGGCTGCAGCCCAAATTGCTCAACTAGCCCTTACGTGTCTTGGGCCCGAACCAAAAACCCGACCATCAATGAAAGAAGTAGTGGAAAAACTAGAACAACTTGATGCTATTAATGAAAGGCCAAAGGTACCTAGAGTACACAACTCGGCTCATCATTCGCCATATCGACACACACAGCAAACTTCACAGCATCGTCGTTCTCCACAAATTCATGGTACTCCAGAAAGGAAACGAGGAAGCAATCGTTCACCAAAACTGCGGTGAAGTTACTGTTTATCGTTGCGGGATCTTAATTCACAAGTGTCATACAGATTATTTATGCACATTATGGTCAAGTGCATTGTTTGTATAATGTATTATGAACACCTTAATGATTTTGTGATATTTGAGAATTGTTGATATATGAACTACAAAGAGTTTATAGCAGTTAGATATGTTTGATATTGGCTTTTGCGGGTTTAAGTTTTGTTGTGTAACAAATAGTCCGAGGGGTAATTTTGTAATATTGTCACAGTTGTATGTGTGAGCATTAGAGTGTAAGGGCCAGTATTGTAATAAGTCAAAGTATGAGGGTCAATAGTGTTAGGCGGGAAGAAGTTTGAATGTTTGTTATGTCTGTTAGTCGTTATAAACAGTTGAAGATGAATAATATCGTTAGCTTTGTTTGGTCTAAATCTCTCTTTCTTGTTTCTCTCACTAACACAAACAAAGCTCATCAAGTTTTGAAATTTTATTTTATATTTCAATGATTTCTCAGCATTTTTGTCATATAGCAAACAAGTTTAAACATTTTAAGGAGGGTTAGTGTAACGATATAGTTTTAGATGTCAAACTGCAAGAAAGCGATTGTCGTTAATATAAAATTAATCCGACAGACCTTCTGCCTAAGAATGTAATTCCTAACACACCACCAAAAACAACATGAACCAACACGAAGACAATTAGGAACCTGGTTGTCATGTCTAATTCGTTTAATAAACAAGTAATGTTTGGATTGACTTGTTTTGTTACAAGATTCGTGTTTTGGCTGACTTCATATCGCAAGAAAACGATTTTCGTATATACCCATCTTAACATAAATTTTATCTAACGAACCTTCCGACTAAGGGTGTAATTCCTTCCCAACCCCACATGCAACATGAACCCGACACAGAAACAATAATGTTTCTGGTTGTCATGTCTAATCCGTATAATAAACAAGTCATGTTTGGGTGACCTGTTTAGTTACAAGGCTTGTGTTCATATCGACTTGTTTAACATATTTAATTAAACATCTCGATATGTTAACCCATTTTAAGATTGGAACAAAAAAAAAAGCCTAAATATTTTATAACCTCAACCCATCAACCAAACTTACGACACCTTTGTTACAAACCGCAACTCATTTTATGACCTGTCTACAACTTGATTATAACATGTCGCCTGCTTGACCCATTTAGACAAACGAGTTACACTTGTAGTGTTCAAGTTATAAGATTTTAAGTACATTTGACTTAAGAGTTAACATATCAAACCCAAACAAATTTTTTTTCAATAATTTAACTCATCAACTCCACACAAGGTTTTACAAGAAGCATGTGAGCTTACTAAAAAAAAAAAAAAAAAAAAACTATATAATATCCCACCATTTGAAATAACAGAAACAAGTCAAAACCTCCAAAAACATGGAACCTGCAAGAGAACTAACCAAGACTCTCCTCAAGAACACCAACAACCCTAAACTAGCTTGGCAAATCTTTAAAAGAATTACCTCCAATCCCACCTCCCTTTAAATGGTTTCAATCAATCACTACCTGTTCTCACACGCATCCTAATTAGAGCCAAAATGTTCACTGAAATTAACAATCTTCAACAGCTAATACTCTCACACCCAACCCATAATCAACACCACACCATAATCTCACTCATTAGAGTCCTAGCACAAATGGGTCATGTAAATTTTGCTGTTTCTCAGTTCCAAGTGTTTAGATTTCACTACCCAAACAAACCCATTTCAGTTTCTTTGTATAATATGCTTATTCGCTTTTCGCTTCAAGAAAATCACCCGGATTGTGTTCGTTTGTTGTATGAGGATATGGTTGTGAATAGGGTTGTACCTGAAACGTATACATTTAATCTTTTGATTGGTGGGTTGTGTGATTCGGGGTGTTTGGACGATGCACGGAAGGTGTTTGATAAAATGCCGAGAGAGGGTGTGTGCCGAATGAGTTTACGTTAGGGATTTTGGTTCGTGGGTATTGTAGGGCGGGACGGGTTGATGAAGGTTTGGAGGTTTTGGAGGTGATGAGGAGGATGGGGGTGGGGTGTAATATTGTTGTTTATAATACATTGGTTTCGGCTTTTTGTAAGGAGGGGAAGAGTAAGGAAGCGGAAAAGGTGGTGGAGATGTTACGGGAGGATGGTTTTGTTCCGAATGTGGTTACTTTAATTCCAGGATTTCGGGTTTGTGTGGTTCGGAAAAGTTTTGGAGGCGTTGAGGATCTTTAGAGATATGCAAGTTGGTAGGAGTTAGGGTTGCCTCAGCCTGATATGATAACTTATAATTTGATGCTTGAAGGGTTTTGCAAGGAAGGAATGATGGAGGAAGCGAAGAAACTGATTGAAACTATGAAGGAAGTTGGTGTGTCGTTGAAAGTGGAAAGTTATAACATATGGTTGTTGGGTTTGGTGAGAAATGGAATGCTTTTGGAAGCGCAAGTAGTTCTAAATGAGATGGCAGAAAAGGGCGTACAGCCGACGATTGTCTCGTACAATATCTTGATGGACGGTTTATGCAAGAATGGTATGTTGCGTGATGCGAAAATGCTCATGAGTTTGATGAAAAATGGCGGTGTGACTCCTGATGTGGTGTCTTATAGCATCCTACTTCATGGCTACTGCAAAAAAGGGATGATAAGTGAAGCTAATAAACATCTAAATATCATGATCGCAGATGGCTGTTTTCCAAATAATTACACTTGTAATAGTTTGCTAGAAAGCCTTTGGAAAGAAGGGAAAGTATTAGAGGCAGAAGAACTACTGAAAAAGATGAAAGAAAGGGGTTATGCATTGGATACAGTGACCTATAACATTGTTATTGATGGGCTGTGTAAAATCGGCCAGGTGGACAAAGCAGTTGAAACCATGCATGAATTATGGAATCAAGAGGATGATGATGGTAACAATAGTAAAGGTTGTAAGCCTGACTTAATTACTTATTCCACCATAATTAATGCATTATGCAAAGATGGGAAGCTTGATGAAGCTAAAAAGAAGTTCATTGAAATGATAGGGAGAAATGTATACCCTGATTCAGTCGTTTACGACATATTCGTGTCTAATTTATGTAAAAAAGGAAAGGTATCTTCAGCGTTTCGGGTTCTCAAGGAAATGGAGAAAAAAGGGTACAACAAGAGCTTGCAAACTTACAACTCTTTAATCCTTGGGTTAGGAATGAAGAGTCAGTTCTTTGAAATGTATGGGTTGATGAATGAAATGAGAGAACGAGGGATATCTCCTAATGTTTCTACTTACAATAATATGATAACATGTCTGTGTGAATCAGGTCAAACCGATGATGCCACTAAGCTATTAGATGAAATGTTGGATAAAGGTGTATCTCCTAACATTTCTACCTTCAAGTTATTAATTAGACCTTTATGCCAGATAGGAGAATTTAGACCAGCACAAGAGGTATTTAGCGTTTCATTAAGTATATTTGGTCATAAACAGACGCTGTACAGCTTCATGTTCAATGAGTTAGTTGCTGGAGATGAGCTCTTGGAAGCAAAAGACATTTTCATGTCTGCAATGGATCGATGTTTTGGCGTTGCTAATTTTTCATATCAAGATTTTATTAACAGGCTCTGCAAGGCTGAAATGGTGGAATGTGCTACTGAAGTTCTCAAGAAAATGATTAAAAAAAGATACACATTTGAACCTGCATCATTTATGCCAGTAATCGATGGTTTGCGAGCGACAGGAAATAATCGTGATGCTGATGAATTTGCTGAGTTGATGCTTGAGATGGGTTCTGAGGTTACGGTTTCCAATCAAGTTAACCGGAACACTAAGGTGTTTAACCGTAGAAAAGTTGTAAATAACAACGAAAACAATTGGCAGAACATACTGCACAGGTTTGACTTTCAAAAGTCTTTCTTCTTTACGGTTTTCTTCATTCCAGCAAACTATATTAATGTTTCTTGTAGTGGATGATTAAAATGCTTCTTGACAATCTTTTATGTATTTTATCCCTGACACACCGTCTTTATGTGATTCTTAACAGAGATGATGGCAGTGGTGCTACACTGAAAATTTTGAATAAGATACAGAAAGGATGGGGTTATGAAAGAATATTAAATATGCAGTCTCCAAAATATAACTTCCTTGATGAATGAAGGTGTACAGATCTGAACTTTAATGTATTAAGTGAGTTATCATAAGTAAACTTTCATTTGTATTTTTTATCAGAATAATCTTTTCTTTAAATAGGTTATATTATGACTCAACTAAAACCTATATATGTGTGGTATGTGTGTGTTACCTCATGATCCATGATAATCGTCTCATATTTAGTAATTCCCCGTATCTGTTATTTTGTATAATTTCCTCAAGCCTGTGAAAATTGCATTAGATTTCATTGTGGAACGCCTCATATCGGGTTGCAACTTTTTTGTAAAGGAAAAGTAAAGACAACTATTCGACCATTGTCAACATTACAATATTTGGATTCTGATTTTGGGCGAAACATTCTGGTTTATTTACTAATGAAGGGTCTTTTAGATATTTGATGTAATATTCTAACATTTTATCAATCTACATGCTTAGTGAAACCTAAAATATTTGGTTTTTATGACAGTTGTGGTTATCACAGAGAGATCAAGTTCGGCTTGTCAAAACTCAGCTTGGTTATAAAGGATGTAAAACAAGATTTCCAGGTATGAATATAAACTTAATACAATCACTCAAACTCCTGCTCACAAAGCTATGAAGGCTTATTGTTTGTTATAGTAAAATAGCTCTCCACAAACTTAAGTTGTCAATCAACACCATTGTAATCCATGAAAAAAACATGGCCAACCTAATAATGCCCATGCCTTACGGGTGAATTTATATCTGAAAATATAAATTCATCTGTTATGTGTGTATATATAATTACTCCACACAAAGACCTATAAAAAAGAAAATTAACAGTTGCCAATATAAGAACTTCCAGATTCCTGATGAAAAGATTGGGAAAGGAGGATTTTTATTGTGCACTTCTTAGAAGCCATATTTATGTCCATGCATTCGTCAAGATCCGCATCGCAAGTCAACAACACCCACTCAGAGTCGTCATCCAAGTACTTTATAGTGATAATATTCATATCATCTATGCCAAATCGCTTCATTATCTCTCTCTGCAAATCTCCAAATCCACAAGCTTGTGACATATGGAATCGTATTTTCTGTTCACCGTAAACAACTTTTACGCTAAAAACACCTTCGTCTACTTGTTTCTCTCTTTGAGTCCTCAACACTGACCCCTTTGATCTTGAGGTGGTTGTGTATTTGAGGTGTTTTCTTTTGGACAACAAAGGGTTGAAGAACCAGAATTGTGGCTGCCACTTGATGAAGAACGGGAAGTTGTATTTTGACAAAATCGTTAGTTGGTTTAGGATTTTGGGAGCTTAGCTCTGGGAAGTTTGAATAGAATGATCCAAGTTGAATAGTACCCTCTGCACCTTGGACTGAATCAATGATGAGTTGGAGCTTTTTCAGAGAATGGCCTACTTTCTTTATCTTTCGAGATGGCCATCTCATAATCCCATGTTCCCTACATATTCTCTTCAAAGTCGTAGGGCAAACTGAAACCATAAACCGAAATTAGAAAAAGTGTAATTTACAACGATAAGAAGGAAAGTAGTTTCTTTTCAGTTTCTGTTGACCAACTTTCAAAATTTAATCCAAGCGGGTCAAGTATTGACCATGTTGACTTTTTCTGAACATGGTGCTGATTACGGTGCGTAAAAAACCGGTTATCTTATGTAGTTTACTATTTTTGCCCTAACATGTACATTTGGAATTTAGTATTGTTTAATATTAAAGAGATGATGGCTATGGCTAACCTCCAATGCTCTTGGCAGCATCTTTGAGACTCCCAGGAAAGTATTGCTGGAGAAGTGGTAAACTTATGTTTCTTTCTGCCTTTAGTCGTCTCTTTTCTTCTGATCTTTTTGTCGCCAATGGCCGTCTTCGCCCTTTCGGTTTTAAATCTGGCTGAGTTTGCTTCCTGTCTCCAGTCAGTGTTGATTGATCATATCCCATTGGTTTATCACTTTAAATTCTTGTGGTTCCTCTTTGTAGGACCCCATGGAAACAATGACGCTTTCGCCTCTCCGTTGGGCTTCCATCATGTCAGAAATCCATGTAGACTCGCCTTTGACTGAAACTGAATCTTCTTTTGCTAATTCATCATCATTCATGACATATAAACTCCTGGAAACACGCTGCATCACACACGTTATTGAGCTTAGCATCTGTTTTTGTTCTTCATCGCTTCTGCAATCGCAAGGGAGAAAGAACTCCAATACGAAATCAGCAGGTCCTGTGTAGGTGCTTCGTAGGCGTATTGCTACTGCACCACCAAGTCCAAACACCTTAGCATGCTCCGCTAGTGGATATTCACTCCTACAAAAACCCGTGATGTCAGTAGCAAAGCACGGTTGGTTTGTGCCAATTGCTTTACCAACAATACCTTCACCACGAACCACATGCAGCTCAGCGCATGCCTCGTAGAACCCCAAGACATTAGAATCAAACACATAGGACGCAGAACGTATGATCGACATGCAGCCAGCAGAGTGCTGCTGGCATCCGGTTCGACCTTGTTGAGCACACGAGCTCCACGTTTGAGCCAAGGGCAAACAATGCGTGTCACATACCGATTTCAATACTTGTCTGATCTCTGCCAGAGCTAATTCATAGGATCCCTTGTAGAGATCCTTATACATAGAATCAGCAACAAGTTTTGAATTGGCATTGACAGGTGTTTGATTATCAAATAACGTGTCGTTCAAACGATAGTCAAAAGGTTTGACATCTGCTTCATCTTCATACCGCTCACGAGAAAGGTTCTGGTATAAGCATGTTAGGTAGGTTTCTGAGGAATTAAGGTACGATGATGACGAGTCTAAATCATATGATCTGTCATCCAGGGCCGTTAGATCACTTTGTCCAATCGATCCGAACATGGACGCTAGATAATCATTCATATTAACAGTCTTTTTGTTTTATATTTTGATTAAACAGAAATAAGCTTTAGAAGACAAGTTGGTATGCAGAAAACTAAGGAGGGAATGAATCAGGAGCCAGAACAAAGAAGGTTAAGATAAAACAAGAAGAGGAACTTCCAGGAAGGATCAGTTTCGGCTGTGTCTACGTATCGCATCCGCCTGTGCTGCACGCGCATGGTTTTCTTTTTAACAAAAGGAAGAAACCGAATCCGGAGTGCTCTGGTTTGCTGAAAATACAAAACAAAGAAAAAAATGGAAGTCACTTGTGTTGTTTGAGATCCTAAAATAGGATTGAAGAAGGGTGGTGAGATGTAGAACAAACTATATTCATATGAACTTGCGAAAGGTTAGACTTGTGGCTAGTTATATAGGAAGAGAGAGAGAGAGAGAGAGAGAGAGAGAGAATCTTATTTTTTTCAAAATAAAATAGGTGGGAACTCTTGTGCATAGCATAGCATAGCATGATAAGCATGTATGATTAACAAATGTAACATAAGTTGACTATGTAATTATAGCGACAACATTAACAAGTTAAGATCAATAGATCATGGCTTACAATATATATAATCTTTGTATCATGGTTTACATGTAGTAAAGCAAGTCTATCTACAATACCCTTTTTCAAGCAATATTCGATCAAGCATCACCACAATCTTTCTCCTTGTTCGGTTTTGAGAGAATACTTTTGTTTTCAAGATCAAGGGTATTAGATGCTCTTTTGTCTATTTTGCGTTCTTTTCCTCTTTTGTCATATTTTGGTATCCAACTTGAACTCTTATCAAACTTTTCAAACTAGCGTAAGAGTAAGAATAGTTGTTTAATAAAGGACCACTTCTATGTAGAGAAATGCGATAATTAGATAAACAGTATCGGATTCTCTTTCGTCTACTATGCATTCTCTTCCTCTTTTGTCGTATTTTGCTATGTGGAACTCTTGTCAAACTTTTCAAACCTAGCGTAAGAGTGAGCATGGTTGTTTAATAAAGGACCAATTCTAAGTAGAGAAGTGCAATAGCTATATAAGTAGTTATATCTATTGTTTTATATCTATATATATATATAAAAGAAAAGACCTTTGCTGACGTGGCGTGCAATGGAGGCCTCAACCTTATGCCACGTGGCATCATAATGGAGAGTTTTTGGTGTTTTTAAATTGTTTCCTTTTTTAATTAAATTGAGTTATTTTAGGAAAAAAGAATTTAAAAATAAATTTAAAATTTTCTCTCTCATATTTCCTCCCATAACTTTTAAACGTTTATATCTTTTATATACGGGATTTTTTAAAGAAAAAAATTACACCAAATTAACGAGCGTTTTATTATCTTTCCAACGAGTACCATAGTGCTATATAAAAAACGGAGAAAAAATCGACTATTTTTTGTGGGGTTTCGTTCATACAGGAAAAAAACACACAAAGTGTTCATGTTATCACGTAAAATTAGATTTTGTGGGGAATATGAGTTATTACTGATTAGAATACTATAAACATGCAATGATTGGAAGATTTTGTGGTTAGTTAACTTGAGCCATTTGTAATAGGTTATCACGCAAAATTAGATTTATCAACCCCGGGACCTCCGGGGTAATCAGCTAGTGTGATATATAGTAAATTGTTATAACCGTATCCCCCTTCTCCTCCTCCTCTCTCTCTCTCTCTCTCTCTCTCTCTCTCTCTATATATATATATATATATATTATATATATATATATATATATATAATATATATATATGTTCCTGTAAAAAGTGCATTTTTTGTACAAAGTGTGATAACTCGAAGTAGTCATTGTGTTTTAAATTTTGGCTATGATGTTTTCGATTCCTTTTGCATTGTATTATACTGAAAAAAAACCAAACACGACAATTTAAAACACAACCAAATGTATTATAGACATGAAATTTAAAACACACTGATAACTTTATTCGTATAGTGTTTTAGATTGCATGTTGAGAAATACATTAATTAGTGTTTTAAATTGTTATGTTTTGTGTTTTCTATATTACTAGTAGGGTGCCAGCGCGTTGCGGTTGCGGCGGGTAACAATATTTAGATTGGTTAGGTTAACAATAATCAATTGACCGAAATTTTTTTCTTGTGTGTGGTATAATCATTAGCGGGGCTTGACTGCATTGTCGGTAAAATCAGGGGGGCATACTCAATATATAAAAAATATTCAGAATTTTTAGATATAAAAATACACTACGAACAAAAGGGGGGGGGGGGGGCTCGTGGCCTCAAAGAAGTTCTTCCAGTGAGCATAACCGAATTACCGATCAAATTATACATAATGTATACATTTTCAAGATATTTTCCTTCCATATATATATGTGTGTATTTGTGTGTGTATCCAAAAAAAACAAAGAGTTGTAACTATATTAGAGTGTTTTTCATTAAAGAAATCAAGTTGAGAACTATGTCACAACGTGTATCTTCTCATCCAACAAGTTATTACACAAAAAAATTCTATAAACACAAATGAGATAAAATTCTACATTAATGAATGATATCGGCTGAGTAAGTGGTAAACAATTTTTAAACAAAATTTTGAATTCAATAAATAAAAATACATTTTTTACCACAATCAAATCCTATGTGCTAACGGAAGTGTAAGCACATGAATATATACACAACAATAATTTATGTGATACGCTAAGCAAAAAAAATAGGTGACTGAGAGGAAGTGAGAAGTTACATGTGGAAATGCAACTTCTCACTTTCTTTGTTTTCGTTATGGTTATTACATAACCCTAACATATCATTTTCTAAATTTAAAAAAACTATAGCAATACTATAATCAAATTAAATGAAAAAAAAAATCTCATTTATACAGTGTAATAATATTAAGAAAATATTAATGTATGAAAAAGTATGGACGTTTAAAATCGTTGGAGTAATTGGTTGAAATAGGGTAAAAAGTGTCATTATTATTTAAATAAACAAAAACTGAGTAAAGTTGAGGGACAAATGTATAAGTATTGTATAAAAGACATATTACCCTAAATAGTTAATATGTGCATTGTGTGTTATACTCTAACCAATTATACTTGTAAAACTTAAATTATTCTAAGGTCCTTGGGAAATGTATTACAAGATAATATAGATATAGAAGCTTTCGGTTCATTTTCGTTTCGATTATTACTTAATTTTAACATATCATTTTTTAAATTAAAAAAAACTATAGCAATACTATACTCAAATTAAAGAGAAAAAACGCTCGTTTATACGGTGTAATAATATTAAGAAAATATTAACGTATGAAAAAGTTATGGACGTTTAAAAATCGTGAGGGGTAGTTTGTTATAATAATGGTAAAAAGTTTAATTATTATTTAAATAAACAAAAGTTAAGTAAAGTTAAGGGACAAATGTGTAAGTATTGTATAAAAGACATATTTGCCCTAAAAAAGTAGTTAATATGTGCATTGTGTGTTGTACTCTAAGTAATTATACTTGTAAAACTTAAATTTTAAAAGGTCCTTATGAAATGTATTATAAGATAGTATAGATACTATGCTAAAAGAATATAAAACATCATGCTTAAAATTTAAAACACATGCTTATATAGATTTCTCACACTTTGTACGAAAAAATGCACTTTGTACAGAAACCCTGCCCTATATATAGGTACATGGCTTCTAGAACGTACAAGTGATTATCTGATTATCTATGTAAAATGTGATACTTCAAGTTGAGTTCAGATGTTAAATCCTCCTAAGTACAAGGTTAAACACGGCAGACTCAATTTTAATTCAATATCGAAAAACATTTGTGTATGTAAATAGTTTATGGTCCATAAATTTGGTAAGCTTAGAAAGTGACAAGTATCTACATATTCTTGTGCAATCGTCACTAACATATAGCCCCAATTTTTGGTGATAAGTGGCCATTAGATCATCCCAAAGGTTTCAGATTCTCCATTAAACATAGCCTATGAATATCCTTTCTTTTCTATGTCATTATTTTACTACCAAAAAATGTTTTATCTCTCATTTCACCCTGTGGTTATAAATATTACCAAACA
Organism: Ambrosia x helenae; assembly: GCA_030844895.1. Lineage (NCBI taxonomy): Eukaryota > Viridiplantae > Streptophyta > Magnoliopsida > Asterales > Asteraceae > Ambrosia > Ambrosia x helenae. Next base: position 31,078 of record JAUTDX010001844.1, on the reverse strand, counting down.
CACCCTTTAAAATCAACTTCCTATGTCACATTCATGCGTAGCTAGATAAATACCATCTTTTAAGTGAAAAATGTCTTATAAAACAATGCAACTATATATTACTACAAGATACAACATAAAGTTTTGTTTATATATCATCCACAAGTAAATAATACTAACTCATATTTCATTTGGATCACATAACAAACACGGGTGGACCAACACATAAAATCATCAAGTAAAAACGTCTACTTATCGTTTTGTAATCTTCTTGTTTATGTGTTAATTACGACTGATGCTCGAGTGGCACTGATTTACTAAACGTTTTTTAAAAGTGGCACCTGTAAAAACAATCTTGGGTCCGTCATTGATAATTATTTGAAATCGAGATGAGAGTTATAGAAATTTAAGAGGGTGCATGTGGTATTTATGGATTTATTGGGGGGTATAAGTGAAAATTGGAGTTTAGCTTACGTGTTAGCTTAAAGACACCACTATTATGATTTAAAGTTTAAACCCTTGGGAACGTGGGGAGTCCACGGCCTTTTGTTGTTTCTCTTCCATTTCGCCGCATACATCTCTTTCTACTCTCGATGTCCTCGGACAAAAGAATATATATAAATAAATAAATGTTACATTTCCTTTATATATAAACCTTAAAAAATGCTATATTTTTACATTTTGTTGCGAGTTTTTTCGTCTCAAATAGATCGTCTCTTTTGTTGGGTGTAGACATAAGTTCGACGTTGAAATATGATATATAGAATTTGTTTGTGTAAACATAAGTTCGACGTTGAAAAAATGATGTATAGAACTCGAAGAAAGAATATAAGAATGTTGGTTGCTCCTCGTATTAGTTATTACTAATTGATTTTCGGATAGAAGGTTATGAGGCTCATATGTTGGGCGATATGAGAGCTACAATGTAGATTCGATGTGGATGTGGCTTCTTAACTGTCCAATCTAGTTTGGTTTGACAGAAACAGATTGACAAATTTTTGTCTTAGCTAGTTTGCCTTCCAAGAAGGTGGATCTCATGAATATTATTGTTGAAAGTAGATTAACCAACTATTATAGATAGTTTGATCACCCACGCTCACGCACATCTATATATATATATAAAAGAAAAGACTTTTGCTGACGTGGCGTGCAATGGAGGCCTCAAACCTTATGTCACGTGGCATCATAATGGAGAGTTTTTGGTGTTTTTGAATTGTTTCCTTTTTAATTAAATTGAGTTATTTTAGGAAAAAAGAATTTAAAAATAAATTTAAAATTTCCTCTCTCATATTTCCTCCCATAACTTTTAAACGTTTATATCTTTTTATATACGGGATTTTTAAAGAAAAAAATTACACCAAATTAACGAGCGTTTTATTATCTTTCCAACGAGTACCATAGTGTTATATAAAAAACGGAGAAAAAATCGACTATTTTTTGTGGGGTTTCGTTCATACAGGAAAAAAACACACAAAGTGTTCATGTTATCACGTAAAATTAGATTTTGTGGGGAATATGAGTTATTACTGATTAGAATACTATGAACATGCAATGATTGGAAGATTTTGTGGTTAGTTAACTTGAGCAATTTTTAATAGGTTTATCACGTAAAATTAGATTTATCAACCCCGGGACCCTCCCGGGGTAATCAGCTAGTGCATAATATATTTAGATTAACTAACATAAGACCATGTGTAGTCGAGCGCTAATGGGGCCTTAAAACAAAATTAGCGCCCCAACACCACTACATAGGGGCCTTAAAGGGCGTTAATTTTTCAAAATTAGCCTGGAGCATTAAACTTTTAATGCTGAACATTTGATTCTGAACCTCCTTTTCGTGGCAACCAATCAAAAAAGGAGAGGGACGTTAATTAGCGTTGCCACTACGTGTGGCCTAAGTATTGTCAAAAAATGACAAGCTAATGAGAAAGTATTAACTATTGTGATGGTTAAAATAATTTATACTAAACTTGTGGCCATAAAAGTTTGTGTATACTACGTCATTTTCTAGTAATTAAAGAATATTAAGAATGTATTTTATGTCTTAATTACCTATTTTTTTTATGCACGAAAGGAGCATAGTAAGTGCTTACATAACACGTTGAACCACGTCACTGTTTCCAATTAATTAATATTCCACTATTAGTATGTCATTATATTTCTAATTATAATTATAATTATAGGTTTAATTTAGAAACCAAAAGTGGTTAGCATGTTGCTTGTACGGAAACAACGCTTACCAGTTTTAATTATCCCCCCTCCATCTATTCAAGATAGATAGAAGTATGCAACATAATTTCTCATTTCTTAGTATGAGTTGGTCCGGTTTGATTCAATTCAGTTTAGGTTCGGTTTGATTGGTTTGATCATAGTTGAAACTAGGATTTATACCCGCGCTTCGCGGCGTGGTCAGCTAGGGAATATGGTTGGTATTGTTCGGTATCGAAACTTAATGAAAGAAGAAACCAAAAAAATAAAGTGGTAGTGTAACATAAATGATATCAACACGCGTTCAGTTTGATTTGACGGAAATAATAACGTTTTTAACGGTAAAATCTGCACCTACTCTACTATTACACTAATAATTCTTAATTACATTATATTGCCAAAGTTTGAAAATTGAATCTCCCTCTAAAAGACATATGCATCTACCAAGTAGCTAAACAATACATTGGCATATATAAAATTAACTACTCTTTATACCTAAACACATATTATTGTTTAATTAGGTTTAATATACTAATTTATAAATATTACAGTATTGAAATAAAAAGATTATATTGCTATTACAATTATGTATTTTGAATAAACCATTAAAAAGGAGAATACAAAAAAAAAATTGATGTCAAGAAAAATGGAGAATATCAAAAAATCGCTGCCTAACCAAATGTCAATATGTAGCACTTAAAAGAGCCAATCATGATTTAGTACTGTATTTTTGATTGGTGCTTCTTGGGAGCCATTTGTGAGCTTGTGATCCATATCATTTTCATCTTAATAGTTGAGTTTTTTTTCATTAATATGATACTATAGTTGGTTAATGGTTTGTATGTTTTAATATTTAATTTTCATGTATCAATAAATTTGACAAAATGTTACTTGAAGTAAAATGGAATTTTTTTAAAGGTCCTAATTGTTACAAATTTATTGTTTATTAAACTTTTTTTTTGCTAAATTAATAATTTTTTTAACTCTATAAATGTTTATATAACCGTATTTCTTGCTTATTTTACTGTCATGTTGTTTAGATTAGAACTTATATATCAACCCTTCAATATACTAAGTATCGACTCTAATTATTATTTTTATCTACCTTATTATAGTTAAAGCTAACATATAACTTTAAACATGTTTACTTAAGCATGTTGATTGCTTATTTTCACCGCTGTTTAGATTAAACCTACATGGTTTATAATAACCCATTGATATATCATGTAACAAGTATATTATCGTCAACACCCTCCTACGATCCCGCTGCGAAGCGCAGGCTTCGATACTAGGATTTATACCCGCGCTTCGCGGCGTGGTCAGCTAGGGAATATGGTTGGTATTGTTCGGTATCGAAACTTAATGAAAGAAGAAACCAAAAAAATAAAGTGGTAGTGTAACATAAATGATATCAACACGCGTTCAGTTTGATTTGACGGAAATAATAACGTTTTTAACGGTTAAAATCTGCACCTACTCTACTATTACACTAATAATTCTTAATTACATTATATTGCCAAAGTTTGAACATTGAATCTCCTCTAAAAGACATATGCATCTACCAAGTAGCTAAACCATACATTGGCATATATAAAATTAACTACTCTTTATACCTAAACACATATTATTGTTTAATTAGGTTTAATATACTAATTTATAAATATTACAGTATTGAAATAAAAGATTATATTGCTATTACAATTATGTATTTTGAATTAACCATTAAAAAGGAGAATACAAAAAAAAATTGATGTCAAGAAAAATGGAGAATATCAAAAAATCGCTGCCTAACCAAATGTCAATATGTAGCACTTAAAAGAGCCAATCATGATTTAGTACTGTATACGTTTGTTTTTTGTTAGTTTATGAAATTGAACCTATACATATTTCACTTTCTAAATTTTGATAATCAATCGATTACACTATGTATGAATTAAAACCGAAGATGAACAGTAATTCTAGGCAACGTGTTAAATAGAGAGACAACGAAGGGTTATTTTGGTAGGTGGTTTCTTTTCGTTGGCTTCCATGGCCGGTGTTGTCCTCATCACCACAACTAAGCCACGCGTCATTACCCACTGCATCCTATATCCCCTTTCTTCTTTCTCAGTTTGCACACACATTCAATTAGAGATAGAAAGTGAGAGAGAGAGAGAGAGTAGAAAGTGAACAGGGGAGAGGCAGAGAAAGGCGTGGAGGCGTACATCGGAGCTGCTGCGGATCTATGTCGTCTATGGCGATTTCCGGTGCGCACACAACTCCCACACACGGATCGAAGACTTCCAATTCCAGTATTGGTTTGGTCACTCGAAGAGTAGTGGCGTCATTTTGGAGAGTACGACCGCTAATCCGTTGCGTGTTACCTTATTTCATGAAAATAAAAATCTAGAACTTATGAGTTTTTTTTTTTCCTTTTATTTCATGAATGTTGAATAGTTGCATTATTTTCACCATTTATGTTAGATATGCCATATGAGAAGTTGCAGAAATTGTTTAACCCTTGATTTTTTTTTATGAAATTAGAAACCCATAGTTCATGAGTGTTTTTTTGATGATGCTAAATTCTTGCGTCATTTTCATCATTTAGGATTGATTTGTAGTTGTTGCAGAATTTGTTTCATTTGTTTTGGATTAATTGCACACATAATCCGTAACATGTTTTTGGTGATGGCAGTGGCTAAAGAATGGTCATGGGAAACTAAAGCTTATAGATTACAACTTGAGATTACAAATTGCCTCATGCAAGTGCCAAGTTGTGAGAAGAGTAAGTGTTTGATATGCAACTATGTTATTTCCAACTACAAAACAGTTAAAGTTAAAACTGTTCGGCTTTCTTTCTGTTTCAAGTGTTTGGTCACAGCCAAAAGCACATACAACAGCATTTGGCATTTATAGTTTTTATCCTACTGTGCATCACGTAATTCTTAAAATGTTTTTTCTTTCATACCACAAAAATGGCTTCAAATGCTTTTTTCTTTCTGTTGTGACTTTTGGAATATGCTTTATGATTTTAAACTTGAGGCTTGAGGGTCTATGTTTTTTAGGGCTACTATATGTGCACTAGAAAACAAACAAATCAAACAAAAGCCCTTATAGCTTATCGCTTTCCATTGACTATTATGATCTCTCCACTTTTTTGTTTCTATAGCAAGTGTGTGTTCAAAGCTTGCAGGGTTGAATAAGATCTGGTTCTTGCTTGAGAATTTAGTTGATCAGGTACCTAATTTAAAGAAGCTGGGTTCACGGTTGTTGGTGTTACATGGGGAGCCCGAAGAGGTTTTGATTCGTTATTTAAAGGAGGTAACTTTGTTTCTTAATTTTAGATTTGACATTTTGTATTTAGGCATCATTTAAGTTTTTAAAGTGATGAATTATTGTATGGTATTTTACAAAAGATCAGTTGATTCTTTATTTTGATTATAGTTGCGATTATAAGGGTTTTTTTTTATAAGGTTGAACTACAAAATGACATTTTGACCTAAGGTCGAAAGAATTGTTTCAAAAATATGAAGTTCAACAAGTGTAGAGCTTAAAATAGAATAAAATTTGTTGTGCAAGTTTACAGCACAGGTTTGGAGGCTTAATGGTCACGAAAACTAGATTAGAATGTTTAGTTTGAAAACACAATTTTGGAGGGTCTATGAATTTGAACAGGCTTTAAATATCTTTCGTGTCATCCAAGCATTTGATATGTTTCCATTTTAGTTTAACCTCTTAGGTCAACCTATTAGACTAAACGGTGTGCCTGCGGGAGGAGGGCCGGGGAGCAGACGTGGCGTCCGGGGAACACCCCCCCCCCCCCCGTAAACTTTCCGGGGAGAAAGTGGGAAAACCACCGAGGACACCGGCCAATCTGATTGGTTGTTTTTTTTTATTTTTTTTAAAATCAAACTTTAATAATAAAAAAGAAGGGGGAAGAAGGGGAATACCATTTCCAAACTTGGGGGAGGAGAAGGGGGAAATGACGTGGCGCTGACGTGGCACTTGGGGGAGTTGGGGGAAAAGGGGGGCACACCGTTTAGTCTTAGAGATAAACCATTACCCAAATTAACCCGTTTGTAGGTTAATAGCTCGAAAGGGCTGCCTATGCGTGTTTGATTTACTTTCTTTTTGGCTTTTTTTCCGGGTAGTTCGTGTTATAGATGTGTTTCTTACATTTTGTGACCTTAACACGTTATTTTACTTGTAGTGGGACATAAAAAGGCTATGCTTTGAGTATGATCCTGACCCATATCATCAAGCTTTAGATGCTAAAGTGCAGGTGCGTGTCATCCAATCAGGGTTCCAAATTGTGTAGCATAATTCACCCTTAGTTAATTACCAAATGCAGTTCTTTTGGTTAATCTTACTTGCTATATTTGGCGAAATTCCCTCAAATTTTTAAGTATTTTTGTTTGTTTATTTAGCGTTTATTTCTTTATTATCATCATCATCAAATACGCCTTCAAAAAATATTGATTGAAATGTTGACTGTAAGGCTTGAATCCACACGTGAGCTGCAACGGCCGACCAACAACCTAATTTTCTAGCTCCATTTTCTAATGCAATCAGCTCCTCCAACCAAGGCAGCACAGTTGTGTAGATAGGACACTGTTTTGAGGCCATCGTCTTTTACGTCGCCTACAACCACCATATTTGCACCCCCATCGGCTTGGGTTTGGATCGCTTACACCTATGACTACAGTGAAATACCATGAGAAATGAACATGTCTCAATGCTACCTTACTTGCAGGGAGTCAACAAGTGTTCTGTTCTAAATATGATTTTTGGAAATGTGATCAGTTCCCCAACTTTTGAGTTTAATGCAAAGAAAATGTTTGATAAATGTGTTGGGAGTTTGTGATTCAGAAGTATGGATGCTTATACATTGTTATGTGTTGAATACGTCATCTTGAAAAATTGATTCTCATACGTTGTTGCATTGTGGTTTGTAGACTAAAGATAAAATGTGATCGTAGAATCCTTTGGTGAGTGAAGAATCATCGAGTCATGTGTGTGATTACAGAATGTATACTTAGCATATTTTTATGCTCTTAAAAATGTGTTGGAATTTTTTTTTTTTGTTGAGATCATGTTGGAGTAGTAATGTTTAAGTAATCAAAGCACAAACGCACATGTTATTAAAGTGAGAATGATTCAGTTTAACGCGCCGCAACGCGCGCGGGCTATAAAACTAGTTTCAATTAAGAAGAGTTTGATTTTTACGTTATGGAGGAATAAAGTTAGTTGAATTTGGTTAACCGTTGGGTTTAAGTTTGCTCTAATTCAAGTTCACTTTATTTAGTATGATAGGGTTTGCAATTCAAAAACGGGTAGCGGCGCAGCTTGTTGTTCGTCTACTTGTCATTCTCCTGTAATATATTATGGTTCCGTTTTTTGTTTAATGGTAAAAAAGTTAAAAAAAAAAAATCCAATCATAGTGATAAGTTGCATAAATCATAGCCAAAAAACGTGACATCAATATTAAAGATTTGATCTTTTACCGGTGCAAAAACTCCGTTTGCGTAATGCCGCTCGCGCTTCAACAACGGATAGTCTTAGGTCGTCCGTTGTGGCCACGAGTGACCGTGCCTGAGCCACCAACGTGACTCTCAAGTAACCCAATCACTTGACCTCGTTGTGGCTGGAGGTGAGCATCGGCGCGACCAAATGTCAGTTTTCTCCCGTTAGCCCACGCGACCACCGTCACTTGTGCTTGCTCGCGCCGGGGTTCGCGTGGGTTGTTGTGGCTAGAGATGAACACCGGTGCAAAAACTTTGTTTGCGTAATGCCGCTCGCGCTTCCACAACGGATAGTCTAATGTTTATAACTTTCACTTTCTTCATAAAGGACAGCCCCACTATAATGGAGAAGTAACATGTTTGACTCTAGCTTTCATTTATATTGTTTCACAATAGCTTACAACATTCTGATTAAGGTCTGATGAAGAAACTTTTTCATTAGAGTGAGATTATTATTAGCTAATGGATTGTAGTTTAGAATGTAAAAGTTAAAGTGTCATTGTTTAAGGTGTGCGTGTGGATTATTATCAGCTAATGGATTGTGGTTTAGATAAATTTGAATGGATTAGCCATTAACTTTTTAACAGGCAACTAAATACTACTTGAACTGTCAGTGGATTAACACTGACAAATGGCTGCCCACTGAGCAGCCTAAGTCCACCAAGCCACCAATTCGGAGAAAAACTCGTTGCCCAAAGGCCCACTACGGTAAAACTCTCTGGATCGGATTTAAACGTTTAGACGAAACAGATTCAAGCTCTTATTTTCATTTCTCATTGTTATGGCATCAAATGGTGGAGACAGGATTAGCCATTATTAATTTTCATATATGAATTTACGCTATAAATAAATTTTTTTAGTGCTAGTCTTATACTAACATTTAATCTAAAAAGAAATTTGAAGAAATACTGTATAAAATGGAACGAATTATTCGTTATTACTTTTATAGATTAACGGCAGAAAGTACTTTTATAGATGAGTACGTTTTTTTTTTTGAACGGGCCAACTAAGAACGTACGGGGAACTCCGTACGCAGCACTCATTGGCGAAGGTAGCTCCATCATGCGGTCTAACCCTTACGGACGGAGCCCGCGCCCACCCGTCTCCTGTTCCAGGGAAAACCCGGCCCGCAAACCCGCCCGAAGGCACGACAACAACGAACCGGTAAAACCTGGAAGAATCAGGAGTCAAACCCATGACCACAAGGATCAAGTGTCTCTCAATCATCTCTCGGTATCACTCCACCATAACGTGTGTGGTTATAGATGAGTTTACGTGTTAAATAGATTTCTTATACTTCCGTCGATGTCATCACTACACTCATTATCCACTTGTGAGCCATGTAGGACCCATGCTGACATGTTTTATTGTTTCCACTCCTTTTAAAAATCAAAAGGTTAACATATAATATAATCATTTATTATTTTCTTTATTTAGATAATTAGATTATACCCCGAAAATGTTTTGGGGGTTGAGAAATCTAATATGACACATTAATGTATAACTCTAATATTAATATCTAATATAAAACAATGTACAACTTCAATGGTAACATCCTAAATACAAAAAAATGTACAACTCTAACATACCAATATTGATACTTAACCTAACACAATGTTAAGGGGCACTAAATTGGGACTAAGTTAACATCACTTTAAAGAGAGAAAGTTAAGGGGATGAGGTAGAGTTAAGGGGCTTTAAACCATTTCCTTAAAGTGAGCTAGTGTGAAAAGAGACAAAATGGAGGATGTGGAATCTAGGTTGACTTAAAGTATACCCCATGGCCTTAACATTGGGAGCTTTAACGCCCTTTGAACCATGGAAAGGAATGGTTTGCCATAGAAGTTAAAGTCCAGCTCATCATTAACGCCCTCAAGGAAGGCATACCCTTAGGCCTAATATTACCACATATCATAAAGACTAAAAAAGGCATAGTTCTAATATCAATATTCAATACATAAGTTAAAACAATGTGTAACTCTAATATTAACATCTATCATAAAGGTTAAAAAATGCATAAAGGTAACAGTAGAAGCAACTCTGCAATTAATCAATAACTAATATTATATCACCTACCAGAGTTTAAAGGTATGTAATAAACTTCCTCAACAGTAACATTATCCGAATCACCAATCTCATTGACCTTCTCAATACTATCCATATTAACCCCAAACCAACTCGCTAACAACTCGACACAACGATGTAAACCTTCTGGGTCGATTAATAATTATTTTCAACCTTTCAAAAAAGATTTATTTTCACACCTTTAAACATTTATTAACTTTTACATACATATTGGATAAACATTGTCATTTATTATCATAGGAATAAAGAAAAGTATTGAATACACATTAATGTAAAAAAAAGGTTTTCAGAATATCTCTTGCTAATGTCGATGTTACTGAATACACTTTTCTGATTTTGTGATTTATGAAGTTGATGGTAAGCCTATATTTATAATATTAGTAGAGTAAACAAAACAATAAGTCTTTATTTTAATTTAATAGATATATCTTTAAAAAAAAAGTTGAAGATATTTTTTGGTTTTAAATGAAGAGATAAATATCTACCAACTTTTTTTATATTATCTTTGGTGAGGTTATTCCTTTTATGCGGTTAAAATTTTGAAGATATATTTCTATATTTACAAATAATAATTTCTATAAATTAAAACAACTAAATACAATGCAAAAATAAAATTCATATTTTATTTTCTTTATATATCCATAATTCAAATATAAGATTTAAATAAATAGTTTCAATTTTATTTTCTATATTTTTATTTTTTTTAAATATCTTAAACACATACCACATGGCACACTTAACTACTCAACAGGAGGGGTGGCTGTCCTCTTTAAATGTCATGTAGGATAAATAGTTTTGGTTTATTATATATATTATAGATATATACTAGGATAGTTACGCGAGTAAAAGAGGTGCTAAACTATTTTTTTAAATATAGGTTTTAATAATTGAAACTATATAAAACATTGAATTAAAAAAATATAAAAATTATAACTAGAATTAATACTTATAAATCTAAAAATAATTTATAAATCTCAAAATATTTTTTATATGCAACATTTGTTGTTTTATTTGACACACTATCATCTCTATCTATTAGAAGTTTAACATTTGTTGTTTTATTATTGTCTTTGTACAACATATAAGTATATAACAGAATCATAGTCCCGTATTACTACTTTGTTATCTTTCAAATTGTGTATTACACAAGGTGTTACTTTTATGATATTATGTCTTTAAAGGATGAACAATAAACATTTAAAATACTAACCAATCATTACTAGAATTGCAAGTGTATAAAACAATATAATCAGTCAAAGTTTAATTTGTACTAAATCTATTGTTAGGAATAATTCGATAGTTACTTTGAGTTTGGACATAAGCATTTTTTTACCCCATTTAGGCATCACATTTTTTTCTTATAATCATATTGCATTCATTACTTTGTTTATTGATTACCACTGATGAATGTTTACAACTTTCATAGCATAATCATTGAATTCTGGCCTTAACATTGGGAGCTTTAACGCCCTTTGACCCATGGAAAGGAATGGTTTGCCATAGAAGTTAAAGTCCAGCTCATCATTAACGCCCTCAAAGGAAGGCATACCCTTATGCCTAATATTAACACCTATCATAAAGACTAAAAAAGGCATAGTTCTAATATCAATATTCAATACATAAGCTAAAATAATGTGTAACTCTAATATTAACATCTATCATAAAAGTTAAAAAAATGCATAAAGGTAATAGTAGAAGCAACTCTGCAATTAATCAATAACTAATATTATATCACCTACCAGAGTTTAAAGGTATGTAATAAACTTCCTCAACAGTAACAGTATCCGAATCACCAATCTCATTGACCTTCTCAATACTATCCATATTAACCCCAAACCAACTCGCTAACAACTCGACACAACGATGTAAACCTTCTGGGTCGATTAATAATTATCTTCAACCTTTCAAAAAAGATTTATTTTCACACCTTTAAACATTTATTAACTTTTACATACATATTGGATAAACATTGTCATTTATTATCATAGGAATAAAGAAAAGTATTGAATACACATTAATGTAAAAAAAAAGGTTTTCAGAATATCTCTTGCTAATGTTGATGTCACTGAATACACTTTTCTGATTTTGTGATTTATGAAGTTGATGGTAAGCCTATATTTATAATATTAGTAGAGTAAACAAAACAATAAGTCTTTATTTTAATTTAGTAGATATATCTTTAAAAAAAAGTTGAAGATATTTTTTGGTTTTAAATGAAGAGATAAATATCTACCAACTTTTTTTATATTATCTTTTGTGAGGTTATTCCTTTTATGCGGTTAAAATTTTGAAGATATATTTCTATATTTACAAATAATAATTTCTATAAATTAAAACAACTAAATACAATGCAAAAATAAAATTCATATTTTATTTTCTTTATATATCCATAATTCAAATGTAAGATTTAAATAAATAATTTCAATTTTATTTTCTATATTTTTTTTTTTTTTAAATAACTTGAACACATACCACATGGAACACTCAACTACTCAACAGGAGGGGTGGTTGTCCTCTTTAAATGTCATGTAGGATAAATAGTTTTGGTTTATTATATATATTATAGATATATACTAGGATAGTTACGTGTGTAAAAGAGGTGCTAAACTATTTTTTTTTAATATAGGTTTTAATAATTGAAACTATATAGAACATTGAATTAAAAAATTATAACTAGAATTAATACTTATAAATCTAAAAATAATTTATAAATCTCAAAATATTTTTTATATGCAACTTTTGTTGTTTATTTGACACACTATCATCTCTATCTATTAGAAGTTTAACATTTGTTGTTTTATTATTGTCTTTGTATAACATATAAGTATATAACAGAATCATAGTCCGTATTACTACTTTGTTATCTTTTAAATTGTGTATTACACAAGGTGTTACTTTTATGATATTATGTCTTTAAAGGATGAACAATAAACATTTAAAATACTAACCAATCATTACTAGAATTGCAAGTGTATAAAACAATATAATCAGTCAAAGTTTTAATTTGTACTAAATCTATTGTTAGGAATAATTCGATAGTTACTTTGAGTTTGGACATAAGCATTTTTTTACCCCATTTAGGCATCACATTTTTTTCTTATAATCATATTGCATTCATTACTTTGTTTATTGATTACCACTGATGAATGTTTACAATTTTCATAGCATAATCATTGAATTCTTGTCTAAGCGATTAAAGGTCAGTTTTATTTTCATGTATACTTCTTAAGATTATAGGCACTTGGAATTATAAGATTGGTAATATTTTTACATTTTTTATTCTAAAAGATAAATTAAAATATATCACAGGTAACAAATCAAGCTATACTCATTTTTACTATTGTTACTCCTTTTTATGTGATATGTGTATTATAACTATAAAGTGGTATCTAATTATCCAAAACACGATGCCTATATTTCCAAATGAGATAGATGATCCAATGAACGTTGAAGTAACAAATGGCCTGATGAGTAATACTATTTTAGTATATCTTTTTTGTTTTCTTTGTTGTTAGTATGTCTCAAGTCTCAATTATATTGTGTTTTTCTTTTCCTTTAAATTTTATAAATCATCCTTCTTATTCTAACAAGTTGTTTAGCATTGTATGAAGATTCGATTTGTTTGACAAGAGACGGGCATGTTTAAACATACATATAGTACAACAAAAGTCGGGTATGCTTAAATTTTTGTTTGACACACGATTCATGTAAATAAATAAATTAATTTGTATGTTCAATACCTGTATGTTTCTTTTGTTTCTTTTCGGTCATGTATTACAAAGGTGTTGGTTCTTCTTAAAAACCTTTAGATAACAATTACACGGTGAGAGCGTCCTTGAATTTCATTAATTCACACACACCCACACACATATATAATTTTGCCGTTGCTTACGTTAATATGTTATTTCAATTAATTATACTTCAAAACTTTATAGGAATTTCATTTGCTACACCGTGTGTAACACCTGCTATAAACTATTCATCTATAAAATTATTGTGAGTGCATAAACGTGACAAATATAATAAAATATGTGTTTGTGAATAAGATAAAAATATAAATTTTGGATGAGATGTGAGAGAATTTTGTAAAATTTTGAAAGGTGGAATTTAGTTGTAAATGTTCTTATCCTTTGAATCTATGCCTTACTTGTAAAGGTACAAATATTCGTCTGGTGTAAAAAATCCCCCCCCCCCCCCCCCCCGTCCTTGTAAATCGATTGTGGACACATTAGGTACTTCCAAACAAATGTCATCTATAGTTGCCAAGAATGCGTCGTACCCAGTCTTTTTATATACATGTTGGTTGATATGGAGGGTTATTAGTGATAAACTTTCAGCAACAAATCATCACCGTTTTTCAATATCATTGAGGAAATCAAGGCGCTCTCGTTCGTATGTATGAAAATATGGTGGCGCAATTCGCAAATTTAGCATGGTCAATGTGATGTACTTTTATTTTTGGAAGATTTTCCTTATAATATGTTGTTGTATTCCAGGTTTCTACTTGATGGAAACTTTCTATTTCTTAACAACTAAAAAACTCAAACTTTAAATCAATGATCAAACAACTAAAATAACCATAGTTGTTTAAAAAAGTAAAACTATTTGTCTTGATAAGTTATTTGTTTATTAAAATTACAAACGATTTATGTAAATCTTCCACTTTTAACGTCGGTATACTTAGAAGTTTTCTAACTAGTATGAAGCGTGTGATACACGAATCTTAAACCTTAATCTCTACGTTAACCTTTAGGGTTTCATTAAGCTCCATTTTAGTAATAGTTTTTGCCTTCTAAAATATTATAAACCACTAATGTAGCAATGTCATTCATGAGGTTATATCTAAGGTGAATACAAGGATTGATTCAAGTTGACAATGCAAAATTGCAAATTACATCCAAATCGATTCAAACTTATTTTGTGGATTGCGTAATCAAACCACTACTTCGATTTACATGATTTAAGTCGATTTTTGAGAAATTAAGATAAGCTAAAACTAAACACTTTTATAAAAGATTATATTTGTGCAAATGTTAAATAGCCTTTATAAAATTAAAAAGTAAGCTAACTCATGGATTAGTCAAACAGAAAATGATAAGCACGCGTGCCTAGACGGTATGCACAATGTAAGTTTAGTTGACTTCTGGTTAGTCAAACTTTTGTTAATTTAAAATGTCAAACATTAATTTGATTGGCAAGTCAAATACTTCAATAATTTCATTTTTTATTACAAAAACTACCATTATTGGTAGAACGAGTGGATAAGTATGACATAGGTGTACAATAATTTCCGCAAGAGGAAACTACTTTAGAATTATTGAACTATTTTTAATGATGTCGTCAACCATTTATATAATTTTTTATTAACTTCAGATGATAAAATATACATTAATGTGTTGTAAAACTAATCATCATATCATCATACTTTAAGATACCTATGTGGTGGCACGGAAATGGGTCGTGGAGCCTGAATAAGGATATTTTGAAGGCAATTCTCGCTTTTAGGCTATACAATGTGGTGCCACGGAAATGGGTCATGGAGCCCTTTCACGCCAGTCCACCACACTGTGGCCAGCGTGGAGCACAGCATGGGGCACATCAAAGGGAATTTCCACAGGCGTGGGGCAAATAGAGAGCATGAGGTGAGCTTTCATGATTCGTCCACGGCCACAATGATTATTTTATTACCGTTGGCCCCCAACGGTTGTTTTTTAAATTACATCAAGTCACGTTTATTTTTTACACTATATATAAGCCAACTTTTCCACACCATTTTACCCCATAATTTTATTCTATACCCAAACTACAATCAAGCAAAATGGTGAACCGTAGAAAACCTAACATGTGGACCGGAGTAAAAGAGCTAGCCCTAACGTTAGAGTGGCTAAACGTAGCCACCCACACTAGAGTCACGGGGACGATTCCTTTAGTCCCTTTTTGGGGTCAAGTTCTTTTGGAATTCCGGATTCTCGTGGGTTGTCAAACAAACCCTAATATTGATGAACTTAGTTACAAGTTTAGGGACATCAAAGCAAAGAGCATAAGGTTTGAGGCAATGTTTATAGCCAACATACTTCAAGACCCAATTAGCTCTGAAGAAGTTGCCATACAGTTGAGTCAAGTGGATTACGTTATTGAGTACCGAAGGGAGTTCGAGTACCAGTCATCATGGCAAATGTTACGGCCGAGTTTTATTTAAGTTTTAGTTTATATGTTTTTTAGATGTAATATTTTTTTATTTTAAATGTAATGTTTCAATTTAAATCTAAAGTATATTTTATTTTTGTTATGTTTATATAAAAAAACCAAGGTGACCTGGAGGCCACTTAGCCACCGTCCACACCATCACGATTCCGTGCATTTTTTTGGCTTGGAGGACAATTATACAAAAGTGAGGTGGATGCCACATGTCATTTCATGCCCCTCTCAAGAACATGACCACACTGTGTATTCTTATAATTTTATCAATAATTTGATTGGTTAAATGTGATTATATTCAAGGTAAGTAAACTACAAGAGGAGCTTTTAAAAGCTTTTAGGAGCTTCAAGCTTTTAAGAAAAAACTCATACTCAATAAAAAGTCTTGTTTGGTTGAAGGAGCTTGAAGCTTTTAGGTTAGAGAAAAAGCTCTATAGTGAAAAGCTACTAGTATTAGCGTTTAAGAAAAAGCTCCTACTAGCTACAAGCTTTTAATGAGTAAATGACATAAATACCCATTCTATTTTAAATATAAACTAAAAACTTTCCTTACAAGCTTTTAATAATGACTATTTTGGTCATTTTATACATTTTATTAAAAGCTCCAGCTACTCTGTCAAACAGCAAAATATATTTAAAAAGCTACCAGCTAACAGCTTGCAGCTACCAGCCACCAGCTAGTTTTGCCAAACATACCCTTAAACAAATATCCAAATATTCACTTCTTCTGTCTCATAATAACTTCTTTTTAAATCGATTTCAGAATGATTATCTATAATATATATAGACAGATAATTATAATTTATTAATTTTGTTTTTTCATACCTAATTTTTTGCATCATCTATTATAGTTTGTCCACTACTAGTTGAATTTGATATTCTGTTTATAGACATTAAAATATGAACAAGAGGGAGTTAAGTACCTAAAAAAACCAAAATTGTGACGTAAGAGACGATGGATTTGGTCATGCAGACTAGTTTAATCATGTAGTTTGACGTTTGGGTATTTCTTTTGTTTTTTATCTCGGTAAAAATAATATTAATTTTATTTACGGTGTCTTAAAAATTAAATAAAAGCTTCTAAGTTCTAACATGGAACTGATCTCTCATTAAAAAAGTTCCAAAATCTTTTTTTTTAAACTTAATCTATTAAGTAGTAATGGTACTTTTTTTTCCCTAAAAGATGTTTATTCAGATAAAGTATGTTTAACAGAAAACTATAGAAATCCCATAATAACTTGTTGATATTGCTTAAACTTAATGCATCAAGCATTCATATAACTACATAATCCACTCTCTTTCTCTCTGCCATTATGTCTAACTATACATACAATGTCTAACCAACTATACATACAAGTAATTTCCTACTTATTAGGCCTAAGGGTATGAGGACGTACCGCCCCGTGAGGGGCTCATGAAGCCCGTGAGCTAACGCAAACACCATCCCTCACCCCCTCACGACGTGACAACCATGAGGGGTGTCACCGTTTGTCATGGCCCATTGTTTGAGAATGTGATTGTTGTGAAATGTGATGAAGAGTAGTGACCATATCATAGTGGAAGGTGACGGAGGGTAGTGATGGAAGATGAAGTGATGTGGGGATGACGTGGAGGGTTGTGATGATGACTAGGAACGTGATTATACCGTATGGACTTGATGTGTATCTATTTAAAAATGTGTAAAAAGAGCTGGTAGAATTGGATATTACATATTGATCTTTGCTTTAATGTCTTGAACCAAATGTCCAACTCTAAATGAATATTGGAATTTAACTATTGTATAATAAACTGGTACTTCTTTATTTAAATTGTGCTTTATCTAATTAACAGTTATTTTAATATCAAATTTGTATTTGTTAAAGCACGTTATACACAATTACACATCATCACCAGATCATTATTTTGTACTTTTTTCAAAAAATAAAACAAACGGTTTTCAAATGATATTCTCATGATGACCATTATTTGTCCGCACCTTTTTAATACTTGTATATGTTTTTGACAAATAAATTGTTTCTATAAATATCAATGCAAAAGTTAACATGTTAACAGTGAAGTGGTGTCGAGAAAAAAAAACATAATGAATTGCTAAGTGAAAACAAACAGATGAAATTCGTATTTATATTACATTAAATTTTTATTAATTTCTTTTATTCTCAAGCTTTGTATCTATTTCTAGTACACTGTAAACTGATCTAGAACTACTCATCGATAGGTCAAATATTACTATTAGAATTTATATTGAATCATTTTTGTTCAAAGGATTGTATGGGCTTGGGCTTAAGATTGGGCTCGAGATTGGGCCTTTTTTTTTTTTTGCATTCATCGCCAGACACCAGTCTACAAAATCACTCGTCTAGACTCTAGAATCGAAAATTTAAATCACGAAACAACTGGAGGATGCCATTGTAATACGTTAGGTATTAGTTTTCTAGCGGATATCGGTTTTGGTTTGAAAGATGAATCGGGTTCCATTAAACCATTTAGGCTTATATGGTTTTGTCCCCCATTCGTCGCGCTGCAGTTCTTAGTCAATGACGAATGGAGGCTGTCTTCAAAGACAATAGAAATGAGATGAAACGGCTATTAGTAACATAACAACATAATTACTTACACATTATATTACTGTATCAAAGTCCTAATCTTAAATCCAACCCTAAATTTGAACAACTTGAGTAATCTTCTTGAGGCGCAGGCATATTCAAATCAAACGTTGAAGCAGCGGGTACAGCCTCGTCTTCTTTCTCCCAGTGACACCTCTTGTGTCCGCCAAGTGCTTGCCCACTCGAAAACACTCTTGAACAGATACTGCACTTGTGTTCACTGCTACTACCTGCAATCATCATCATCGGGGTTATATTTTCAAAGTGGCCCTCAATCTCTCCTTCCTCTACTTCTTCACCCCCTTCTTTTCTTGTTATCGCAAAACAGCCCTTCACGTTCTTGTGACTCGCCCTGTGCCCCCCTAACGCTTGGTGCGACCCAAACACCTTCTTGCAACTAGTGCACTCGAAACACCCTGGATGAAATAACTCTTCACAACCTGCAACTCGGCTTGGACCGTTGGCTAGCATCAACAAACACGACGCCACGTACCGCTCTTCATTAGTCGAACTCGAACCACCACCGTGGTCCACCGCCACAGGCGGGGTTATTCCCCACAGACGGCGGATTAATCCCACGCCATGTCCTCTCGGGGTGGCACCGCATGTGACCAAACAACGCCTTCCATGACCAGAACTTCTTACCACATTCACTACATGGACGTGTGATCTTTGGAGCATTCGGGTCAGGTTTTTTCGTGTACTTGGGTTTGGTTGATTGACTGCTGCTACACGAACCGCCACTTTCAACTGCCGGTGGCATGTTCTGCAGTCTCATCATCTTTGTTCGCTTCTTTCTTGGGTTCTGTTGTTGGGGAGTTACTGCAGTGATCGGACGGACATCGGAGAAGTGGGATGTTGGCCGGAAAATCTCATGAGTTTCCGGTGAAGAAAGGTAGAGTTGGAAGTCCGATGAAGTGCTACTGGTAGCACCACCATTACCACTACCACCAACCATGATCATGTCTCTGTTCATCTTTTTAGCAGAATAAGAAATGTGGAGAAGAAAAAAAAGTTGAAAATATGGGCGATTGGGTTCTATATGGTTGTGGGAGCGGTTACACACAGTATGTGTGTGAGAGAGAGAGAACAGGCAGTTATTTTCAGTTATGTTACATGTTATTTCCAGAACATATTTGATCAAATCCAGAGCAGGTTACAACCAATACTGCGTTAGGTACATGTCTGGTTTTGCAGTTAATGACTTTTTTTCTGACACTAGTCCTGACTTTTCGGTGTATGTTCTTTAACCTTGTCGTTTTACTTTACAAGTTTACAATGACACCCTGTAAATAATATTTATTTCATAATCCCCTGCATTTTTTTTTTTTTTTTGGAAGGTGTGCTTCAGCGGTAAACCCAATCAACAGACAACCCCTCGACTCGAGTTCGAATCTCTACCCACGCACCGGTGTCCACTTTGAAGTTATCTCAAACCGTTACAGGAAATTTTTTCGTGGTGTGCAGGATTCGAACTCAAGACCAAGCCCGGGCGGGAACCCTCTTAAGAGGTAAACCCTCCCACCTCTCCCCAGCTGGGCTGGAGGTCATTGGCTTAATCCCCTCCATATTTATTATTTGAACAGTTTAAGGGAGATTAAAAGCAAGCATGATAATTATTTATTTAAAATAAAGATGGTAACTATTAACAATTGCTTGAACTTATTTTCAGGGGAGAAGGAAGATCAAATAAAACTACACAAACAGAAGATAACCACACGGTTGGTCAAAGTTTGACCAATGTAACTCTATAGTTGTTGACCAGGAAGAGGGTTACCAGAATAATACATTGTAAAGTTGACCCTACCGTTTCACTGCATTGACCAGTGTTCTCCAGCACTTACTGGGAATTTATCCAAGACATTGACAAGTTTTGAGCGTCGGACCTCCTTTGCTGCAAAATCGAAACGAATAACGTTATGTTAGTTTAGAATGTTAATCGTATGCATGATTCAATTTAAGATGATGAATTGATGATAAGTTGATAACCACAGCTCATATCAAACTAAGAACATGTTGATCTTATTAAAAATAAGTTTACTAAATAAGTGTGTTTAAGAATTCCATTTCGGAACATTTTGCCAACTGAGCTAGACGGTGCTTTAAGTCGTCAACATTTTTGTTGATAATTTTATAGATTATCAAACTAGTTATGATATATATCTAGAAAGTATAGTGTAATATTATTCAGCGTATAGAGCACCTGTGTAACCCTATTAGACACACAATCAATTTACATTTCACTTTAAGTCCGGCTCTTGTTTAGAGCCCTCAAACTTTTTCAGCTGATTAAGGGTAACATTATTTGTTCGATTTTTTGCTTCTCCACTTGGATTTCGTTACCCTATGATTATTCGAATCTGACTTCTTCCATTTGTATACTCTGTCGTTCAGTTTGTAAGGGTTCTCATGTGTACCGTAATTTGTAATTCCTGTGTTGGCTTATTTTGGTCTATTAGCTTAGTCTGAAATCTTTCAGAACCCAATTTCTGGCCCTCGTTTATTAGGCATAGATTATGTTGCTTCGTCAAGTGCCTATCAGCATCTAATTTCATATTCACATATCTGTACCCTTGATTAGGTGTGGATTCATGACCACTATGACAGAAAGGATTTCAGTGACAATCAGGTTGAATTGACAAACTGAAGGACTGATTTAATTCCTGTAACTGAAAGAAGTAAAAGGCTTTTGTTGGGTATTTTGAATAGTCTTGATATCTCTTGTAAGGAATTTTTTCTATATCTGATAAATGGAGTAATCACTAACTGTTAAATCATTAGTGCACGAGCCGGGGGTCTCACTGGAAGCAGCCTCTCTATTTTTAGGGGTAGAGGTAAGGCTGTCTACATCTTACCCTCCTCAGACCCTACCTTAGCTTCGCTATAGGTGGGATTAACTGAGTATGATGATGATGATGACGACTATTATGATACATATTAAAGTAGATTTGAGACCAAACAGAAAACACAGCAAATAACCTGCAGTTGAAGTGGAGGCTGTTAGTGTCAGCCTTACATTTGCAGTAAGTAACATTTTGTGGGTAGCTTGATTTGTATGCCTGGGTGTGTTTATTTGTAACTACTGTTTTGTAAATTGTAGTTAAACATTAGTATGCATGACTTTCTCTCTGTATCAAAGGTGCTCGGAGATTCAAAGAGATTGAGTTAGCCTACTTCTATCCATCTCAATTTCTTATCTTGATGCTATATCGGGGACTATTGTCAAGAACTCAAGATGATGAACTTTTTTTCTTTTTTTGTAATTTTTGTTGCAAATTAGAAATAGTTGTGTGCAATATGCATGTAACTTCTATATATTTGTTTGGTTCGTTGGTTGGTAATTCAATGACATTATAGCAGACAATGACAGTTGATGGGATGCCTAATCTTCAAATCCCTGTGATATTCTTGTTTTGGCAAGCAGTATGAAAATGTGCTCCTTGGGTGGTGCTGAACATAGTTGTTAATAGCGACCACAGTGTCCACTATAGCGAATAGCATGGCGTAGCGCTCATGTGTCGTTATATGGATGATAGCGACAAATAGCGGGAAATAGAAAGATTGATGCAGAATTATCTCCTAGTTTGAATTGAAGACTATTTTTATCTATTATTTGAATTTCTTTATCTTTTATTTAGTTTCCTATTTGAACAATTACTCTCCACCTATAAAAGGGGACCTAGGGTTAATTGTTTTAGTTAGTTTTGAGTTTTGATGATAATAAAGAACCTTTGAGGTTTTGTTAAGCTTTTGAAACCTTTGAGTATTTTGAGCCATTTGATTGCACGCGTTAAACTGTCAGAGATTTTTGTAAAAAAATAATATTTTTTGTATTTTTTTTGGGTAAAATATACATATAAAATAGCTCTAAAATTTTCTTCTAGTGTATCGCTAAACATGAAACAGCGCACGCCATTTCATCGCTATCGCTACGTAGCGTATCGGTAGCTTGTCGCTATCGTCCGCTATTCGCTATTGACAACTATGGTGCTGAAATGACAATTCTTTATGTTCCTTAATGATATAGAAGGTTTCAATTGGTTGACAAGAATTCCTTATAAGCTATTTTTTATTGGACCACTTAGAGCCAAGTTACTCCCAAACCCTGGCCGCCACCACAAGCCGTGTCTCGTCTCCTTGGTACCACCATTGGGTTTGCATTCAACATGAGGGCCTACAACATAAAAGTCACCACCGCCTAAGTGCCTTTAGAAGTGCTCACCATAAAACCACAAGTCTGACTATAATATTGTTTGAATAGAGGCTTCCAAGATGGTGAAGATAATATTTACAAAGATCGATCTATGCATCAATTATTTGTTTTGAAATCTCTTTACCTTTGCCAGTATTTGGGTATGTCAAAACCGGCATTGGAATGAGGAATTGAGGAAGTGCTCTTTGCTTCATGGTTAATACAAACAACTATTTTTCCTAACTAGTTCATTAATAAATATAAGTTAGATATATTGTGAACCATCAGGTATTTCGCCTCCTTAACAAAATGGACAGACAAAAAGTTCAACTAATGTTGGAGCCTAGAGGTGTACCCTACACTGTTAATTCATCATATCTTCTTCGTCATTGGGGAGGATGTAATTAGGACAACAAACCACCTAATTAAGTATATGATACAAACCTAGAGCTGCTGGGTTAGAATGGGTCAAACCAAACCCAATTATTGCTGGATAGAGGGAACGGGATGGCGGAGGTATTCCAAAAATTCAGGAAGTGGGAGCAAAACTGCCTATTAAATTTAGAGTTTATATATTAATGTTTTGTTTAATTCTAGGATGCCGTTGCTTTATTACCAGAACTAGGGTTTAAACCTTGTAATTGGAGAATAGCCCGTCTCGAATCAGGCCAACTATCCCTTGTTTACTGTTTTAATCTAATCAAATTTCTAGTTCTTATCAGTATATGTCCAACTCTCTATGAATGTTTTTGAAGACATATAACTTATCATCAATTATTCCTTCACCTTCGTGCTAACCTTGAAACCTTTTGTTGTGTTTACTAGATCTAATGGTACAAAAAAAAAAAAGAAACTTGGATTACCTTGGTTAATAATATGTGATTACCAAGGAGATCAAGATGAAAATTTTAAATTACTTATCAGGAGTGAATTTTGGACTACAGACTTGGGGATCTGCAAGATAGCTATAGTGAAAAGGTGACTAGATCTTGTAACTCCCCTAACATCTTCCTATGATACGTCACATAAGGTTCATAGGATATTCAAATGCTGGTCATTCAAATTGCCTCCACAGGAGGGAAATCCATGACCAAACATTGTATCCTCTGAAAGAGATCATGTGTCATAGAAAACTATATAGCAAACATTGTTCTTTCTCTAAGAAAGAACTGAATATCTAATATTAGCAGTGATGAAATAATTTCATTTACGACCAAATAATCTAAATAGTTAATTTGTGAACATGCAATTTATTGTTTAATATTACCTTCCTCCATAGAGAGCTGAATTGATCTCTTTTCTAGTTCAACTGCAACTCTGCTAAGTCCAACTGACGAGAGGGAGTGTAACCCTGACAAATGGGTAGAAAAAACTGGAGTCAGAAACTCAGAATATATTGAGATTTTATTCAAGGTAAAAAAGAGAAAATAAATATGCGGATGGAAGCACATACTCTGGTGATAATCATCTTGATTTGATGAATCCAGAGCCTTTAGAAAGTTCTGCAATTTTAACAATCTCTCTTCCCAATGCTGAATACTTAATCCCGTTACAATGTTTAATTGAAGAGAACTGGACTCTGCTACAGGCGAGGCGGTATTGGTCTTTCCAGAAACTCCTCCAGAAGTCTTTGGTTCAGGTATGTGCATTGTAGAATCATTCACTGGTGGTTCTTCATGATTCTTTTCATCACGTTCATCTGATTTCTTAGATTGATCATTTACTTTGTTGTTAGAGGTACTGTTTTTATGTTGTTCTGATTCTGTTTTCCTGCGGACATAGACAAGATGTCCATTACTACTCGCAGGTGTTTGTTGGGATCTTTTGGCTCCTGCAAGCTTAATGGGCTCAACAACAGGCCCGTTGTCTTTCAAAAGAGAAGTTCCTTCTGATTTGGGCACCATATTTCTATTCTCATTTTGCAAATCTCTTAAAGTCGTCTTCTTATCCTGCTTTGTAAAGCCAGTTTCTGAATTTGCCAGAACATATTCACTGAACTTGGTATCTGTTTGTTGAACCATCAGAAATGACTGTCACCATAAAATTGTTTCGTAAGATGCCATTGAAGGGTCAATTTTCTTAATATATTGCACCAGATATTGTTTATACATTCATTAATATCATGCTAGCAGATGCATATTTGCCAACTACAGTTAAAGGAAAGTAAAATATCTCAACTCGATAGGAAACATGTTCTAAAAAGAACTTTTATTCTGTCTTCAATGTATGCCAGCTTAAATAGGTCAATTTGATGAAGCTAATTTATACATTCATAAATAAGGGGTTAAAACAGTCTTTAACTGCTGCTCTCCAAATCCATTGATTAAAGTTCCAAAAGTGTTTATCTCAAAATGACCAACTAAACTCGAATTGTGACAAGGAGTTGATCCGGGAGTTGGCAAAAAAAAAGGACCAATTGGACAAACATAAACAGGGTAGGAACGGCCCAAACTCCAAACGAGCATAACTAGGGCTAGAAATGAAACGGGCCCATACCCAGCAGACGGAAAGGTCTTGAGTTATTGACGAGTTGGATCATATGGCAAATGCCATAGGCGGTTTGGCCATGCTACCAGACCTGAATCCTTCGGCTCAGGTTCCCCATTTTAACAATATTCAATTCTTTCTTTTTCGCCTAAAACGTGTAAACCAATGATCGGCATAATTTACACGTCTATTTTCTCTACTTAATCTCAGTAATAAATTCCTAGTTTGTAATTCCGAAAATTTGGCAACACTAGTCAAATTTAGAACTACTATAAAAGGTCACCTCGTGTATCGGTTTGATCATTCAGCTCTACATCAATTTCTATAAAATTTATTCTCTGGCTATCATTCTAGCTCCCGCTCTGCGTCAACTTGAGACTATACTGACCTCAACTTCCCATCTTATAGGTTATTCATAAAGAAAAGAAACCTAGATTCTCAATCAACAAGTATGCTTTACACCTTTAGCTTAGAAAGAAAATAAATCCAACTGACCGCACCGGATCTAGAACCGAAACAAATAATTGAAAAACTAGATCAAACGAGCATCAAATTCATCCCCTATCCACAGAATCTCAATCTCCCAAACAATACCAAATGCAGTTACCCGTAACGAAGACAAATTGTGAATTCAATACATAATCAATCACAAATCAATAAAATACTGCAACAAATTCTCATTGATGTCCAAAAAACAACCTAGAACCATCTCCCTAGATCAATCCAAACCAATTGGCATCAAATTCGTTTATCACTAACCTAACGGTAACAACAGTGCATGAAATCCTAATAAACAAATCCAAATTAGGTTTCCAGTTCAGCTAAAACGTAAATTATAGATGCCTTGATGCGAACGAAACTAAAGTATATGAACATAGTTAAAGTTTATGGATGGAATGATACATATGATTGAAACAATATTATTATTATTATTATTAACGCAATTGAAAGAGATAAAGAAGAGTTATTACCTTGAAAGAGAGAGAGAGATTTAATTGATTGAATGTTTTGGAAGGAAGGTTTGGTGTGTGTAAGATGAGATGAAGTTTGTGAAGGTGTTCGTTAGGTTCCCGTTATTAGATTGCTCAAGTCTCAACTGGTTTACGATTATCGAACTTATTATTCTATGAGATTATTGTTATTATTATTATTATTATGTAAGGGTAGAATCAAATACACACCGAAAGAAAAATATTGAACTCATTCAAGCGGCATTGGAACCGTCTTATCGAACCCTACGATGTTAGTTTTTAGGTCTTCGTTTTTTGGGGTTTAGCTTGTAGTTTTTAATACATACGTTATATCGTTGTGTCTTTTATGTAGCATTGTGTCTTTTTCTTATTTTCATCATTGTGTCATTTTTCAATTCATTGTGTATTTTTTCTTCAGCATTGTGTTATATTTTTTGGCATTGTGTTATAATTTGTGGCTCATTGTGTTATATTTCATGATCTATTGTGTTTTTTTTGTATCCTTCTCACCCTTCTTATATTTGTTACTTGACCTGTAATTGTGAATTTTAATTAATGACATTAAAATTTTATACGGTATGACATTATAAGACCCAACAACTCATGTCGCATGATGTGATTTCTGAAAATAACATCTTTAGTATTGGATCACAAATAACTCATCCGTCACCAACATGAACTACACAAATACAAGAACAACAATAAGAGAAAAAAAATTAAAACAAAATAATAAAATTCAAAAAACCATGCCCGATATACCTCCGGTTGTAAGACATGATCGAGATGATAATTAAGAGCTTGCAATACATGCGATTGGGATGCAAATTTTCTTCCTAAGAACTTCTCCATTTCGGAGGATACCGGTAGCACTGCACTTGAAAGGTTGGGAAAATGTCGTGACAGCAGTCTCATTAAATCATCAGGCTTCACCACAAGGCGTTGTCCTCCGAATAAACTTATAAGGTTCTCATCCAGTGATATGTCAACTGTTCGATGGTACGACGCCTGAAAACAAAAAGAAGAAGATTTAGCACTACGATTTTGAAAGAAATTTTGAATGGTTGATGTTACCTTAAGTTGATGTAAGTCGATGTATTCCTATGTATGCTGCATTAGTTCATTTATGGAAATATATTCCCTCCCATTCAAAAACTCAGCCATTTATTGAATCATTTTGAGGTTCATTGAACCGAGAAGAATTAGAACATGATAGTCTAGCACTTTTGTTACGTTGTTTGTTGGACGTAGCAAGTAATGCGGATGGGATGATCGGTGGTTGATTGGTAAACATTTTTTGATAGATGGTTAAGGAGGGTACTATGTGTTTGTGGTAACAAGAAGATGAAGATGAAGTTATATAGTACCATGATCTCTTGTGATAATTATTACCTTGTTTTTAACCGGAGGGTCGGAGCTTCTAACCGGAGGGCCGATGGTGTTTTAGCCGGAGGTTTTTTATAAGAGGTGGATAGTGAGACATGACATGACAATACATCTCAACTAGTATTATACCCGTCCGCTGGGACGGGTTCTAAATGTCACAACGTTTAAACTATGTGTACATTGAAGATCCCGATAAAATATTATCCAAGTGAGATTAGTAGATGCAGAAATTGGTTAATTCCAATGCATGTTAAGTCAAATTTTGTAATTTAGTTGGCGTAATTTAACATATTTGCTTTGTTGTGTATATTCCATAATTTTTGAAGGAAAAACAAACAATATTAAAATAGCTTCAAACATATAATGGCATATCTAAAGTTTATTATATGTATTGTATTATTTTTCTTTAACTTTTTGTGTCAGTAGTATTGGTGTGATATATCTATCTCATAAGCTCTAGATATCTCAATTAAATAATAATTTAATGTTAATTTATCAACCACTTTTTTTTAATGTTAAAAAAAATTTATCAACCACTTAGCACATCATTGTTGCCATGCAAATTAGACAAATTCACAACATTAATCAAACATAAAATTTATACATATTTACTAAGATGTACAATTCAACATCAAATAGTTTCATTGAATTTTAAAATTGAATTGTAGCTTTTTTACTCCACAAGATCATACTAAGATGTACAAATTCAACATCAAATAGTTTCATTGAATTTTAAAATTGAATTGTAGCTTTTTTACTCCACAAGATCACTCCCACTTTGATGCCAAGCTTCAGTAGTATTAAGATTTACTCTAATGGAATCCACTTCCTGCAAGTCAAATCTCAAAGGCTCATTTGTTTGAAAGTTAAAATCACGAATTGATAACAGTGACACCATAAAAATGCACATATATACACATATACTGTTGGTTTCAAAAAGCATGAGGCGCACAGCATATTACAATCACCAAAACTCATCATACTATCAACTACTACATTTCGTTTATGTTATGGGAAAGTTATAAACAACCCAGCTCTCCCATGTCACGTTGATGTTTTTTGCTCGATGTTTCACCCAAAAGAATGACAGCTTGGATTTCGCCAAATAGTCCTTCAATGCTCACCCTTTTCCGGAAAAGACGGGTGCATTTCGCGCCTTCCAGATCATCCAACAACTCGCCCAGATAATCAGTTGAACCAGCTTCTGTTTCCTGTCGTTTGCACCAATCTGTTTGTGTACATTCATCAGATCACGAACCCGTAAGGCATATATTTGAGGGATCTTGCACCATACGCTTATCATATGCCAAATAACAGTCGCCACATAACAGCCTGTAAGAAGGTGATCTGCGTCTTCATTGGCTTCACCACATAACTTGCAGATCACAGATCCATGTAAAATGTTTCTTCGTTGAAGCGCCGTACATGTGGGGAGTCGGTCCTGTTCTGTGCGCCAAATAAAAATACTAACTTTTCTTGGAGCCCACCTCATACAATCGAAGGGATAATACGGAACATAATGTAGTGTGAGGAGACGTCTGCACGAGGCAACTGTGAAGACACCAATCCTATTCAGCCCCCAGATCCATTTATCCAGACCTGTGTTCAGCTGCAGCCCCGTAACCAGCTCCGTAACAGCAGTCAGTTGAGCTGCTCATGTTGTAGGTTCGGCTCGCGCTTCCACTCCATCCTGCAGCTCTATCCTTAACCGTAGCTGACTTATGTTCTTCTAATGCAAACAGATTCGGGTACCTATACATGAGAGGGCTGCAACCTTCCAATCAACCCAAAACCGCACCATTTCGCCGTTTCCAACTTCCCCCTTTATTAAGCTTCGGATGTTGATGTCAAGGTTCAACAAATCCTTTTCCAATTTATAAAAGGCCACTCCATGTACCTGTAAATCCATTTTTTATCGGAATGTACGACCATGACCCATTTTGCTTGTGAATGGACGTGACCACCTTATTCCACAGAGCAGATTTCTCAACCTTTTGTCGCCACCACCATTTCAATAATAGACTATCATTCATCGATTTCAACAAAAGATCAAACATGATGCAAAAAATGGACTCAACAATTAAAGGGAACAGGAATCGAACATGATACACATATATTTTTTTATTTAGTGCCCACAAGAAAACGGGCCTTGGCCGGGGTGCGGCTTGCCCACCCCCAAGGCCGGCCCTGATCACCTTTCATCTGTTTGCAGAATCTGATCATAGTATAACACAATTTATTAGAATAAAAATAAATTAATATTTATAATCACAATAAAAAAAATAATAGGCTTACCTTTCTTTCTATTGTGATCTACTGACTCCAGAGCTGAACAGAGTCTTGCTACTTGTGCCAAGTCTTTTGCTGTCTTAGTTGCTAATGTACCTGCAATATCTAATAACACGGAGGTATACGGTTATAGAATATTTTGAAGATAACCGCCTATTTATTACGGTTCAGATTATATCTTAGAAGTAACTGCTTAGTTTAGACGGTCTAGATCATCCCAAAAACAGTTATTTTCTTAAAAAGGAGCAGTTTTTGTTGTGGTGAACAATATGAGTCAAAACTTATAAAATATATAGTATAAATGATCAATAAGAATTTGTTACTACAACCCAATGCAAATCTTTATAAAGCTTTTGGTATCAGCAGATAATGGGGCACCACAGATAGAATACAGTGCAATCGACCTCCCGAAATGGCTCGAACCTTAAAACACTAAATCGTTATATGCAGAAATTGTTGTAAATCCCATGCCCCAAACCAACTTCCATTAGTTGCAGACAACCAGCTATTATAGGTAGAGTCCACCTACTGTATCTACCTGAAAATTTACAGCCAAAACTCTTACAAATTTTCCATCTAGCCAAAACTTAGAAAATAAAAAATAGACAGCAGTGATATAAAAAATAAGACATAAGTGATAAATTTCAACCAAACTTTTTTTCTCACACCATCTATGACGCGATCCAGAATAGCCGCTACAACTATCATTAATGATGGTCTTAAAACAAATGCATCTCCCTTTGTGACTCTTTTACTTTTGCTTGATGTATCTGTAAGAGTTAAAGGAGATCCATAACCTATAAAAATGCTACAGCCAATTAGCTTTTGTAACATGAAAACATAAGTTTGTTCATCCACTCTAAAAAAATATTATATAGAGCGTACTATATGTTTTTCGCACATTCTCCAATTGTTCACAAATCACAAAATCAAACATAAAATTGTTCACAAATCATAACTGAAACGTAAATTAAACACAGTAGCAACCCTAATTTCAAATAAGGAATAGATTGGTAACCTCAGGCCCGGTTAAGGGTATGCGCTCCATGAGTTGTGAAATCTGCTCGGCATGGTTTCCATGGGTGCTCGAAGCCCGGTCCACACTCATCCTCTTCTTATGATATACATACAGTAAATATCGATTCGATCGATGGATCGTTCAATCGATCCAATAACTTGGAT
>JAUTDX010001843.1:0-75356 GCA_030844895.1 Ambrosia x helenae | reverse complement strand
ATTTTGAATGACTCGTTAGCATGATGTGAGTCACACAATAGTTTATAAAATCTAATTTTATAATTGTTCGTGATAATTGAAACTCATTTCAACACTCGACACGGTATAAGTTTTTTAAATACCATATTTAAACTACTATTTTGGTCGTTTTAATCGCGAATGGACTGTTTTAATATTAATAAAACTCTTTTATTAAATACGCTTTTCGGTTTATATAACTTTTTTAATAAAACCGTTGTCATGATTGTGAAAAAAAAATTATTTTTTTGGTTATCTCGATTATTTACAATAAATAAAACACAACACAAAACATAATAATA
Organism: Ambrosia x helenae; assembly: GCA_030844895.1. Taxonomy (NCBI): domain Eukaryota; kingdom Viridiplantae; phylum Streptophyta; class Magnoliopsida; order Asterales; family Asteraceae; genus Ambrosia; species Ambrosia x helenae. Next base: position 75,036 of record JAUTDX010001843.1, on the reverse strand, counting down.
AAGAGAACGAATCGAGCCCCTAATAGGTCGCCCGTTTCGTTTTAGCCAGAAACGAAACGAATAGTCAAAAAGGTTTCAAAACTATTTTTGATAACATCCCACTTGACCCGAGATCTCTATCTTCATGGAACCTGTTCGCCTTTTTATCTTCGTCTTGATCTTGTACTTGAAGGATTACAACAATAAATTTGAAAATACAATAAAATCAAATCTATCTAATCCTATCTATTACACCAAATCCAATATCCGTAATAAAATACAAATCAATAAAATTAAACCAACACGAACACAACCATGACAAGGGTCAAATACCTAGGGCTCGGATTCACATCACAATTCATGAACAACATAAAGCTTTTGATCTTTTGTCAAAATAAATAATTAAATTTTGAAAAAATAAACATAGATCAAAATTATAACTTTTACCATCTATACGCGCGTAACCTGGGCTCTGATACCAACTGTTGGGAATCACGGTATTCGTATACACAGCGGAAGCGGTTTATATATTTAACGAAAATGGATTATATATACAATATATATAATAGCCGATTTATATATATAAATTGTTAGTTAATTTTATTAATCCGATAATAAAATATTCCCAATCAGGATCTCAGTTAAACGCGTATAAAAAATAAATAATAAACAACCATGAGGGGGTTTAGTAATCAACCTTTGACGACTACACCGGTATTGTAACACGCGTTTACAACGAATCATCGCTAGTAGGTAAGTTCACACCGAGCACGAACCAACCGGGGAAGCAACACTTGCAGAGGGAAGGCGGCGGCTTGTGGTGGTTGTTGGCCGAACCAAAAGAATAAAGAGCGGCGGCCTTTTCTTCTTGGGTGGCAGCCGCTAATCACAAGAGGGAGGCAAGGGATTAGTTGTTTTGATAAAAGTGTGATTAGGGTTTTACTCCTTAACCCCTTTTATAAGACAACAACTTGCAATAAACCCCTTGTTAAATATCTTAATACTCCTTAATATTAATCTTATTAATATTAAGTCCCTCAAGACTAAAACAATTATTATTTCATAAATAATAATTCACCAACGCGTGAACTTATTTGATTCGTGTACCAACGTGTAACTCTTCGGATCGTACCGGGTCGGGTTACGTTGATCTCGACTTTTAATTACATCGGACATACCAAATGTCAACAAGATGGTATATGAAAATGGGATACAAAATACTAATCTTGATAAAAAAGAACCTGAGTCAATAGATATATAAAACACTTGGACATTATTTTTATTATAACATCAAGAGATTTTTGACTTGGGACAAACCATCTAGGAGAGTAGAATTTCTGTGGACTTCATGGACAATTGGTGAACGGCCAGGAATGCAAACACGACTAGAATAAGACAACCTTAAACAACTAAAGGTCCCTAGCTCACCCACAAACGTGTAACCGCGATATCAGTTACATGCACAATGTTTATATAAATATTGAGTAGGATCTTGCCAGTGTATGATAGATGGAATCTTGACTTGGAACGTTGTGCATGATATGAGACGCTGCTAAGGTGAGTTCCGGTACTTTCCCCTTTTTGTGCTTTACTGTTTTTGGGGTGAATGCATGCTTCCTTTTTATAAACTGTTTGATGTGACAACATTACAGCTGTCGGATACCAGACACTGACACTCATTAACCCAAGGGATTTGGGTCACTCAATATGTGGGTAGTACTAATTGGGGAAACCCCCATGCACAGTGGATCCAGAAGCCCGAAAAACCATCCACTGAGGTCTACAGGGCCGTTGTGACATATATTTTGCCAGGTGAATCCATAATGGCAGTAGATAGATTCTGTGATTAGGAATGAGGTGTCGCTTGTAATCACCATGTGTTGAGTTGCGTAGACTTGTTAACTTACTTTTGTAATGACAAACTTGTTTGGATCCACTCGACTAATTACACGAACACACCAGTATGATTACTGACCCAAACTCTTTTAACATGTGTTCAGGTACTGCGTCTAGATTAATATGAAAGAGTATGTATTATGTTGATATGATGCGGATTGGAAGTGATACGGTTAGAGACTTGACTTTGGTTTACGAATAACAAAAGTAGAAGATCGGGTTAGATGCGTTGCGGATTAGAGTATTAGAGCTAAGAGCAGGTAAAGATTGGAACGCTAGTGGAGTACACCTCATCAACTGCTTTGACGACTGCCGCGGTCTCGTTGTTGCATTAGTTATAGAATATTTATTTGGAAATGTATCATTATATACTTACAAACTAGTCCATGTATGAACAATAAATATAGTGTACATGTTGCTTCCGTTGTGCAATTTTGGTATCAACTGCATTCCAACCGACACCCTTTAATTGGTTTGTTACAGTTCCAATTGAAACATCGCACCTGTCTTTTATCTCTTCCCCGATTATTTTCACGGTCCTTGTTGTTCTCTCTTGGACGGTATATCCTCGCGCCTTTGCTGGTCACCCAAACCTCGTCCTTTGCCTCGGTTTGAGCCTCCTCCGTGATCCTTGCCCCGGCTACGAACCTCGTCCACGACCATTGTTTTGTCGACTATCAGATTCGCTATTCTTTCTCTGGTTAGAAACGGCCCTTGTGAACATCAATCTACCTACTTTTTCGACCAAGTTTTCTTGACCCTTTATACGCTCTTCAAATGCCTTTAATCGAGTAACACAATCTTCAAACTTGAGTTCTTTAAGGTCAACCGCCTGTTCTATTGTCGCCACGATTACAATGAACCTTGGTGGCATAGCGTCCAACAGCCTCTTAACCACTACTTCATCGTCAAGGGGCTTTAACCCATGCTGTTGAATCTTGACACATAATCAGCCATCTTTCCCGAGAAGTCCTCCACAGATTCTGTGTCTTTCATCCTTAGATTGTCGAACTCACACTTAAGTGTTTGTATCTGGCTTGCTGAACTCTTTCGACCAAGATACCCAAATCTCACGAGCACTTTTGCTTCTTGAGACTTGAGTGAGAATATTCTCTGCGCTTGGTAGATCAACGCTCTTGCAAAACTTGTTCTTCTTTTCGTCTACTTCATCATTGGAACTCTCGAGTCAACAGTTTCCCACAATTCTTGAGCATCTAGCATAGCTTCCATAAGAATCACCATGTCCCATAGTTTGAAGCCGTAAGCCTGGGCCATGTCAGTGAAGTCGATGTCGGGTCGCGTTGTTGAACAACGATTTGGTTTTGCGGGTTGGGACGTGGTTGATCAGTCATCTTTCTTTAAAATGACTAATCTTGCTTCTCCTCATAACTTATTCTTTAGATTAGGCCGATCCTTCACCTCCACGAGAATTAAGCTTTCAGGTATTGTGTTTGTTTAGTCGATCTACAACTAGAACTGACTCGAGCCTTAACCGATGTAACAACCCGAGCCGGTGGGGCTGGTCGAAACGACAGCTTGGTAACAGACTTGCACAACGGAAGCAACGATACTATATTTATTTGTTTATACAATTTCTAATCCAAAATATAATTACACAACTTAAATAAATACACTAATAACTATGCAGGGACGAATCGCGCGGTCGTCGAAGCAGTTAATGAGGTGTAATCCACTAGCCGATCCGATCTCTATCCTGTTTATCTCTAGATGCTTTAACCGCAATGCTTATAGCTCGAATCTTCTAACATAACCACCTCTAATCCACACAAGCAAGCGTATACCTTGTCTTCATGATATCCAATCGCAGTACCTAACACATGCTTAAAAGAGTTTGGGTCAGCAATTATCCTGGTGAGTCCGTGTAATTGTTTAAGTAAATCCAAAACAGTTTGTTACTCAAAAACATTTACATAAGTTCACATAACACAACATGGTGATGTACAAGCGACACCTCAAACCTAAACACCGAATCTATTTACTGCCATTATAGATTCCCCTGGCAAAATACATGTCACAACGGCCCCGTGGACCTCAGTGGAGGGTTTTCCGGGCTTCCGGATCCACTGTGTGTGGGGGTTTCCCCAAGTAGTACTACCCACATATTAAGTGGCCCAACCCCTGGGTTAATGAGTGTCAGTATGGTATCCGGCAGCTGTTATCTTGTAACATCAAACAATTCATAAAAAGGAAGCATGCATTCACCCCAAAATAGTAAAACACAAAAAGGGAGTGGTACACGAAACTCACCTTAGTAGCGTTTCACCTCATGTCTCACTGTCACATATTATTCCACGTCAAGATCCTATTCAAGTATATAAATATTAGTGCGTGTAACCAATGCCGCGGTTACACGGTGGATAAGCTTAGGACCCTTAGTTGTTATGGTCGCCTTATTCTAATAGTTTGGTTTTTAGTTCTATTTATCCATGTACTTGGAATCGTAATATTAGTTCCATTAGTAGTCAAGGTTTCATACATGATATATATATATAAGCCAAAGTTTTCCAAGTCTCTTGTATCGATATTATAGTTGTTTCTTTCCAATTTCAAATAGTCACATGTATATATATGTATCCATGTTCTATATATTATTCTCATGTTTTCAAATAGTCACATGTATATATATGTATCCATGTTCTATATTATTCCATCCATAAATATCACTAACCATTTATATAATTTCAAGTAATGCAGTATGCATTCATTTGCCTAATCAGTCCTCTTATTATATACAAGTCTATCATTTATATAGAAACATATTTTCCCGAGTTCCAATCCCCATAAATGTCGAAGTTGCTTCCTATGCAATAGTCAAGTTACTTTGTTGTTTCTGTCCGAGTGATCCGTCTAAAGTCCATGCTTATATTCCTATAATACAATAGTCTCCGTAATAATATTCCAAATTATCGAGACACGCAACTATTCGCCTAATTGGTTTATTTATTTATATGTACATATTATTTATTGAGTTTCATTTCTTAAGTCGGTCCGATTATCAAGCTCGTTTATGTCCCACACGTGCTCGCAAAAACGTTAATATATGCGACATATGGAAACAACATAACTAGCTTTCGGACTTGATCATACCTCTCAGATCATCTGGTTGACTGAGCCGGCTGGTCAGTTGACCTTCTACATTTGATGTTGACCATCTGTAATCCAAGTTCACCACTTCTATTCTAACTCCCAGGATTCTCATTGCCTATCTAGAGTGTAGATATTATAACCTCTCACCTTTAATTAATTAACTTACTAACCATGACCTATGATAATTATTATTGTTAACAGCATCAACAATAGTTAAACCACCGAATTCCACAACCACAACAAACTCCTAAACCACCATCATGTGTATCACCCCCAACATTATTGATCGGCATCTTCAGCTCCACCGTCGAACATCACGTACCGTCCTTCGTCACTGTTGCCTCTGGAGCCCACTACCAGCAATCACCGTCACCGTCTACCTTCCTAACAATCATCACCCAGTTATTTATCACCCATTGTTAATCAAATCCCAACGATTACCGGCCTAAAATCTGCTCTAATCCCTAGTCGCCGCCGCGAACAGTGGTTCTCCGCCGTACGCGACCACAGTCCACCGCTCAACTCCTCTCTCTTTCTTTGCCTTCGGTTTCTCTTTTCCCAGCTCTCGCTCTCTACTCGTCTGCTCTCTATACTGTGTATGTGTGTGTGGCATAGTAAACAGATATGTATAAGAGTTAGATTGGAATTTATAATTGTCCCTGATGAGTTTTTATCAAGCCACGTATTATTTGGTTATAGGTTGGGTAGTCATGGGGAGGACAAGTCCTCCCCTAGTGACTAGGCACAAGGGAAATCGAGCGGGTTCGTTAACACGTCAAGTTTTCAGTCACACCATCCGTCGTTGCGTAATAATTATCTTTAATATTTCGTTAAAACACTTGGACAAAAGTATTGAGTTCGGTTTCTTGCTATAGTATAAACTTTTATTTATTTAAAATAAAGCGTGAAAAATTCGGGCCCAGAACCGGGGTGTTACAACCGAGGCTCTGATACCACTTGTTGGAAACAAACGGTAAACATAATACGCACACACGGTTTTGGGGGGGACACCCGCAACACTATTATTAAAACTGAGGAAACAAATTTCTGAATACAAAGCCTTTTATTTAAGGGTGAGGCTAACGTATAAAGCTTCTTAACGTAAGAAGCGTAAGAAGCAATCTCAGCCATTAGATTAACAAAGATTTCTGGATACAGATTCAAACACTAATCATACCTGGGTTAAACTAACCAAGGGTAAAAATAGGAAAAAACCTTCTAACCGTCTATTTTTTTTTTCAAATCGTGACAACAGAACTAATTTGAACCCAGATTTTTCATCGTTTTCAGATCAATTCATGTTCAGAATGATTACACAATTAAAAAAAAACGATTACAAAAAAAAAACGATTAAATAATCATATGAACAATTATGAATCGTAATAGTTGTCGAATACTTTCGATTTTGTTTCATAAGGATGATTAAACATAAAAATTAGGTTAAAAAACGTTGAAGAGGAAGAAGATGAAGTTGGTGAAAACAGAGCACTTTTAGATATCAGACGCACTCATCAAAATTTTCAGACGCACTCATCAACCTTCAGACACACTCATTGAAATTTCAGACGCACTCATTGAAATTTCAGACGCACTCATTGAAATTTCAGACGCACTCATTTGAAAATTTGGACGCACTCATTAAAATTTTAGACGCACTCATCAAAACCAAAAAAAAATTCAAACGCACCTTTGCCATAATAGAAAAATCAAACGCACCTTATCCTTTACCAAACACATCAAACAAACGCACGTTTCCATTTTAGAGTTTAAGGAGGCCATCAAACAAACGCACGTTTCCAAAGGAGCCACTAAAACAAACGCACGTTTTCTTTATAATATATATATTCCACCAAACCATCAAACAAATATTCCTTTCTATATTGTTGAATCTAATCTGTACATAGCTTTTAACACTTCCCTCCATAGCTTTTCCTCTCTTCAAACAAATTCTTTCAGCCATGGATTTGATCCCAAATCTTCAAAACAGCCTTCAACCTCCTCTAAATCACCTCGAAAACCCACGTGGGTATCAAAGAAATGGAGCCGATCGTATTAATCCTACTCTTCACCAGCAACGATTCTCGAATCATATCCCTCTCTTCAACCGTAGATCTGCTTTCGATATCAACATTATCATCATCGTTGTTTGTTTTCGTTGTTGGCATGGTGTCAGACGAGAAGGTGAAGGATGACGTGGTGTGTCGGGTGGTGGTTTCGGTGGCGGTGGCGGCGTGGTGTGGTGGTGTTGGTTGTGGTGGTCAGATCTTGGTGGTGGTGTTGGTTGTGGTGGTCAGATCTTGGTTTGTTTCGTTTCGTTTCAAGGCAGAGAAGATGAAAAATAGGTTTAATTGGGGGTTAACTGTGGTTAGGTTAAATGACAGGTGTCAATCAATGGTGGCTTCTTACGCTTCTTACGGTAAGGGGACTTTATATTGTATACTTTCTCTTTATTTAATACTCTATATATACTAATAGACCACATACTAGATAAAGCTAAAACAAATCCTAACCTTAATCAACAAAAAAACACAATCATAATACTAATTAAACTTCTAGATGGATAGATAAACTTTGTAGATAAGGATTAATTCAAACATTGTTCATGTTCGTTCGGTTCCTTTACAGTCCTACCTTCGAATCTCCATTCCAAGACAACAAAGGAATTACATATAATAATACGAAAAAAACCAGATTTCTTATCGAATATGTAAATTCTTTTTTTCTATCAATTACATATAATAATATGAAACTAATTAATTAATAGATAATCCACCTCAATTGTTGACAAGAAATGATGATCCACATAGATTATCCATGACTGCAAATTGCATATTCCCTGATGGTTTCCAATGACGTTTCCTTTGATTTATAAACCAGTTGTTGATCTGTTTTTGGTCCAGCTTTGTTGATTCCGCCAATGCTATTTTGTCTGCCTCCTACACAAGTTATGTTAATAAGTTAAACCCGATACGAAAATAATTTGGTTTTGAATACTACTTTCTAACTCGTCATGATTATTTATTAGGTGTTAATGTTTGGGTTGTTCTAAAATTATACATGTGGAGTTGTGGGCCCTCTAAAAATAGAATAGAACTACAAACGTTTAAGTTATCAGTTTACGTCGCAAACCATTTTAACTTGCTTACAACCCATCAACCCGTTTGACTCATTTAAATAATCGTTTACATGGTTGTAAATATATGTGTGTGACCTATCACTACTAGAAAATAGGGGCTTCAATGACAGACAATCTGTCACAACCCCATTGGTGAAAGTCACCACCGACAAGATATCTAATAGCATGATGCATGATTTAGATAATTGATTTACATGGGTTGTTTGGCTTACAGTTGGATATGGCCATCTATAGTGAATGTTCCACCAATCAAGCAACACTTGTCTTGCTTCTTTTGGTAGTTTTCCTTTCTTCTTCTTGCTTGAGAATTCATGCTTTAGAGAGCTAATATATTTACTATATTTTCGTAGAAGTTTTTCTTTGAGATCACGATCTTCATTCATCCAGTCGGATTCCCCCACACTTAAATCTTCCTCTGACTTCTCTTCACTTTCATCTGGTATGTATCACAAAATGATACCAAGGTTAGATCAATTAATTTGTTAAGAGTATCAGCATTAACCTAATGTAGTTTATTATATGCCCATGTAGATTAGTTCAAATTTAGTGGGTAATGCTAAAAGGTATAAGGCTATGCGATATGGAGGGAAGTGGGAGCCATGTGTGTACACATATGTATAAATTGTCTTACATTGTTTTGAGAGAGATAAATTTTAGAGTATGTATGTTTTGCTGAAAATAATTGTACGTATATAGATACATGTGATTGATTTGATGTTCAACAATTATCTTTTTTATGTTTGGTCATATTGTATGTTGGTGCATTCAATTCCCATACCATAAGAGGATAAACCAATCAATATTTTTAGGGAATGAACCCAAACATTAGTTTTTCAAGTAATCAATCTCAAAGCATTATATATAAAGAGACTCATTTATAGAACTAAGAATACTTATAATGTGATACATAAGACGATTATATAACCATGCCATTGAAATGAATGGGTATATCTCATGAAATCATTATTAGTATATTGGATATCAACAATTTATGCGGTTTTTTATCGTTGTTTTTTAATATAAAATAAAGTACAAAAAGAACTCATATGTGTATAGGACCAGAAAGATCAAACTTGAGAATCCAAGATTGAATGACTCAAGGCCATGTATTAAATGGGGATGGGGCCACAAATAGAGAAAAGTGAGGAGAGAAATGAAATGATAATACAAGGTTTGTAAGGTTTGTAGTGTCGAATCGCAAGCAGAGACCAGTGATTTTGTGCGTTTGTTTTAATATGTACTATGACAATAACCCATAGGGAGATATAGATAACCTACAAAGCACGCACCAACCTTGGCGGTCTATCATCTTTTTTTAGCTCGAGCACAAACCCTAATTTAAGCTACCCTCGAAAAAAGCATGTATTATGACATCTACATATAATATCGTTCATGGTGTGTGACATTTAAAACGTAAATAGTTTTTAGTCACTGAACAACTATAATAACATAGGTGCCTGTATTGTCTATGAAAATAATCCTCTAGTGAATGAGGAAAAGAAAGCCGGTTTGAAAACCATGTTAAAATGTTAAAATTATCGTAATATGTATAAATGTGTGCCCGTAGATAATCATACGTACTGAGAGAAATAGATATGTGGTTAAAAAATTGTGTTATATACTTATATATTCTTTTAAAACAATAGATGTAAGTGTATATGTGTGTCGCGTTTTATGTACTTATAATTAGTTTTGCATTTTATGGACGAACTGTGAGAATACTGATGTAAAATTTGAATTTAAATTTTTTTTTACACACCGATGTAAAAACTGGTAACTCTACCGTAAAAAAAAATGAAAAAAAAATTACGATAGTTTTACACTTGTGTAACAGGTAAAGCACAACAATGTTGACTTTTATAAGAAAAGGAATATTTCATTCAATATTTTTATTATCATTTAATTTACAACCACACATTCTTTTTTTATTTAATTAGGTTTGTGGTTATAAAGTGAGTTCCTTAATTCTTCCAACTCAATCATGTTCTCGTTTTAACGCTTTCCCTATATATATATATATACACACACACACATTGTAGTTAAAACCTTTTTACCGTGCATAACAATATACACACATGTATGTATGTATGTACGTACGTACGTATGTACGTATGTATGTACGTACGTATGTACGTATGTATGTACGTACGTACGTATGATACGTGCGTACGTATGTATGTGCGCACTGTAATATATAGAGTAGAATCAAATTTGTTTTTTTTTTTAAATCACTGTAATATATAGAGTAGAATCAAATTTTGTTTTTTTTTAAATCACTTTGTAGTTTTCATAGTGGAGCGGGAAAAAATAGAAAACGTTCGTGTTTCATGGTTTATGATGGAAATCTAAAACTTAAATGGTTTGTGGGTGGTCTTCTACTCACCCAAGCAGATTATGACCATACTAGTGCTAATAGGCTGCCATCGCAAGCAGATTTCATCAATATTCACCCGAGTTGTAATGAGGTTAAGAGGTAAGCTAGTAGAATTTGTTACAAGCCCTAGCTTGTTATAGTGAAAACGTGTGTGATTACAACAGTACTTACTGCAACAAATCCTCCTGGTGACAGTATGCCTATATGAATATGGTTTTCAACATCAATGTTAATTACATGATTAAGTGGGAACTTAAAAAGAATTATAATATAAATGATTTGAGAACTTGAGATGGGTATGATCGGTAAAAATCAAGAGAGTGGGTATTCTTAATGCAGTCATTTTCAGGTGTCGAGAGTTTAAGTCCTATGATGGACAAAGTATCTAAATTTAATTGGATTAGTGTGTGTGCGCGTGAGAGTTATCCATTCTAATATATTTGTGTGTGTATATATATACATTGACAAACATGTATTAGAATATGGCGCTCTCTCCATCCCCCCCCCCCTTCACTCATCCTCCTCCCCCTCCCCTTCTCCCTCACCCTCTCCCTATCCCCCCCCCCCCCCTCTCTCCCTTTCCCTATCTCTCTCCCTGTCCCTCCCTCTCTCTCTCCTCTCTCCCGGCGAAGGCGTAAACCATTCCAAGTACCACCACTAGCGACCAGCAACATCAGAAAAAGAAAAATTGATATAAAAAACGAAAAAATAAAATTGAACAAAAAGTATACATAAAAGGTTGAACCACGCATGCAAAACATAGTACAAAAAATAACTAAGTCGATATATAACACCCTCATTGCGATGAGATTGTTAAACGGGGGAAATAGACATAAAAATATCGAACCAAACACTTACGTTGCAACATATTAACTCGCAAAATTTAGAACAAAAAATTGTAAAAGATGAAAAGTATATAGGTCAAAAGAAAAATTATATGACAAAGTGTCCGTGTTAAATTGTAATATATGTAAAAGCTAGTGGTCTTAAAGGTAAGAAAAAAAAATAAGAGTTTAAGATTAAAAAAACAAAAAAAAATAGATACAACCAACTAAAGCTAAAAGTACAAACTATGATGTAAAAAAAAAAACCCTTTTACAAATTAGTATTATATATATAAATACGTAGGACAGATTTGCTCAAATAAAACTATTACTCACTCGACATTACTAATGCATCAAACACTCCATTAATGGAATTGAGGTCATTACTGATCACAAGTTCCTAAAAGTATTTAAATATAAAAATTACTCAAAATCGTTTTGTGTCAATGGCTCAATTGTCACTATAGTACAACTGCTAGTCCAACCAATGCATAGCTAGTTTGTAGTGAATTTTGGTAAAAAATGATACTTTTCTAGCATTGTTTGTTGTTCAGCCATGCGAATATATATATAGGACCGGCAACGGATTTAGTTTCTGCTCCAACCGGTCAGTAAGTATACTATTTCTCAATGTTTTAAAAACCGATTTTTTAATTATACCGGATTTAGTTAAAAAATGGTTTGACCGGTTGAACTGCGTTGTATCAGGCGGTTCAACCGGTTGATTAGTTAGCTATATAATGATACAATGTGGTTCAACCGGGTTGATTAGTTAGCTATATAATTTCATAAATTACAACATTAGCACAAAAAATAATCTAAAAGTACATAATTACATACTAAAATACTATCAAAAAGTTAATCAATAATTAAAAATATTTCAAAAGGTAATCTAAGTTTTTAATTTTTTTAAAAGATATTCCTTAATAAAAAATAATCTAAAAATAACTCAAAAATAATCTATGCTGGTACCGGTATAGCGGTCCAAACCGGCATACCGGATTTTACCGGCGGTATAAAATCGATACCGTTTTTCATATTTACCGGAGTGTTTCGTACCGGAATTCCATCCAAAAATGATAATATCGGTATAACCGGCCGGTTTTTAAAACATTGCTATTTCTACAACATTTTGGTTAACATACATAACCTTATTCCACTTACTTTTCATTAAAAATACAAGATAATTAAAGTGAGATGATCTTTCTTTCCTCAAATTAGGGTTCTAATTCACAAATATAAGAAATACTCAAATCAAAATTCGAGAAAAGTACAACCATACCCATTAAGTATAAAGTAAGTATGACACGTAGCAACTTATTGGTAGGGTTTGGAGAGGGTAGCATGGAAGTAAACCTTACGGGTAGCATGTGAGCAAACCTTACATCTATTATGAAGATAGAGAGACTGATTCCAAAAAGACCCCAGCTAAATTCGAGAAAAAAAAACTCAAATTATATGTCTATATATTTTGTTGCAATTTTGAGGCATTTGGAATCATTCGTGACATGAAATTAACGAGTGAAATATAAGAACCATGACCGATGAATCTCCTCGAATGAGAACCAGAAAAACACAATCAGAAAGTCAAAAGAGTTAGGGTTTTACTCAATTTAAACAATCGCAGCCAGCTATGTTGGCTTTAATTCTGCCACCACCGCAGCTAGCGATATAATGCTGAGGAAGTGGCAGAATTAACTTGTCGCAGCCGACCACAGGTTTAAACACGCCAGCTGGGAAATAAAATTAAAAAAAAAAAAGAATATACGTGACTCTCATATTATGAGATGTATAATAAAATAATACTTCAATTAAGGTGATGAAATGAAACCCACACATAGCATGATAACCCATGACTGAAATTGTACGGAAAGAGAGAGAAACACACACCTGTTTGGTTAGTTACATAACCTCCATTACATAGATCCGTTAGTTGAGTATGCATATTGTTCAAAAACATTGTTGCTTCATCGAACGGTCTAGCGAGATCTGATCTATACCGATCCAGCATCTCACAATAAGTTTCCTTTAAATGAATTACAAATGTGTCAACTAATTAATAGTCACTACTTAATTAGTCACATGAAGAATTAAATATATAAACACACTCAAACAAACTATAATGCATGTATCACTACTCACCATGAACTCATCAAGCTCTGGATCGTCACCTATGCATGAACACACCCTCGATCTCCTACTTAAATCATTCTCTTGTAAAATTTCGTTGAACATATTCGCTTTGTCGGGTGGAGCTCCCACCTGATAATAATTGATCATAAACATTTTTTTTCGAGTATTAAACCCTAGTGGAAATTATGAATAATACAACAAAACTGAAAATTATCATACGATATATGGTATTATGTAATACATATACCGGTACTGGTACTGATATATGCAACTATAATTTTCTCTCTCCTTTCACACAGAGAGATATGCAACTACAAAACTATAAAAGTACCTTTTGGCAAGCGATATACGCTTGAAGCAACTTAGGGTAAAGTGGATGAGACATGATTTTGGCTCGATTTGAAGACAAAAACTCATCTTCGACTTCTTTAGCTAATATGTCGTCGTTGTTGTTATTATTATTACTACTACTGGTTTGAATCTTCCGTTTATGGGGAACATCCTGTGGTAGTGGTAGGTGATCATCAAACGGGTGATGGTGATTCTCTCTAGCTGTATCCGTCGGTGGAGCTTGCGCGTGGTAACTCATTAATCCGTACACTTCCTCCATGGTTGATAAATGTATGAATATTAATCAATTATTAACACCTTAGTAGATATGCATTGAAATGTGAATTTGGAATGTGTGAATGTAACGTAAAAACAAGGAAAAGAAAGGTACAACATCAGCTGAATGTGTGGTCTCATCTATGATGAATAGATGATGTTAATGCACCATTATGGATTCTTTTACTTTTATTTATCTTTCTGTTTATGGTTAATGCACGCGCCACTCACGTGCCTTGTTTACCTAAATAAAGAACGTGGGGTTACTTGAGTTGTGATCCATTGGATGTGTTTGATGTGTAGTTGATGGGGGTTAATTAGGGTTTGGATGTCTTTTTTTTGTTGTTACAAAAAGAGTTATGACGAAACTTAATCTTAAGAAGAATGAAATGTAGCATTGTGAATGAGTGGCATTTCAAATGTCATGTGAGCAGTACGTAGTTACAGAATACTGTATCCATAGATCTAATCGTAGCACACATCATCATCATCATACTCAGTTAATTCCCACCTATAGCAAAGCTAAGGTAGGGTCTGAGGAGGATAAGATGTAGACAGCCTTACCCCTAAGAATAGAGAGGCTGCTTCCAGTGAGACCCTCGGCTCGATGTGGTTTGGTATCAAGCCTTGGACATAAGGCACAGAACATTAGCAATCAGGACAAACCCGATCGGTGCATGTACTCTTTGTCTTTTGGCTATCAACTCCACCACATGATGCATGATTAACCGTCCGTCGTTTTTAACGTTATTTTCATAAAATTAGTAAAATAACGTTAAAACTGGTGCAACTTTACTTTTGCTCCCCAAGGGCCACACATATATACATTATATGTGCACGCTGTAAGTGGGGCATCTAATATGCACACATATGAAAATGAATTGGATTAAGCAAACAAACAATATTTCCCTAAGAATAGGCCCATTTGGCAAAATGGATGGGCCCACTTTATTTGATTAGGCCATAAAAAGATCATTAAAATTAAAATATTCCAAAAAGTATTGGTTATATATGCTTTAACCCAGTAACATTAAACTCCTAACAGACCCAACATACATATATTAGTTTTGTGGCTAATTAACTAGACTACCAAGATGTTTGGTAAGGTGTAGTCCTTAAATATTGAGTGCTTAAAATAATATTACATGCAAAATGGAGTATTTCGTAGTAGGTTAGTTTATTGTTAAAAATAAAACTAAGACGAGGAGTCGGGTTGTCATGTGGGGTCATGTTAGGAACAAAAATATCCGTACAATCATCGGTTGAAACACTACCACATAAAAATAGTAAGTATATATTGCTATAGTTAGGTTTGTGTGCGCCAACATCGTAACAGCCGATGTGGCCATCATTGTGCCTAGGCTATCGTTATTACTATCGTTGCTATTACGAACAACACATTAGCACTTAGCAACGACCCATTGCAACATGAGGAGACAGCTCACGAGCTAATTGCACAAACTTGCGTGAAATCATTGGCCATAGTGAACAGTTAGAACAAAACAAACGAATACGGTTGTTCTTCTTTTGTATTTTTGTTAGTGTGATGTTATCTAGACATCCCCTCTAAAACCCTAAACACCCCCCTCAGACGGGCCGTGGAGGCCTCCACTGGCCATCCTGGCCAAAAAAGTGAAAAAAGCACTGGCCGTCCTGGCCTCCACTGGCCGTCCTGGCCAAAAAAGTGAAAAAAAGACGGGCCGTGGAGGCCTCCACGGTCCGTCAAAAGCTACCTCGTACCGTACAGACTGAACACCCTGCTCTGCAAAAGCAGGGTGTCAGTCTGAAAAAGATGTTTTAACCACGGGCCGTGGAGGCCCCTACGACCCGTGAAAAAGTGTTAGGTTTGCACATTTAATCCCTCGACGGCCAGTGGAGACCTTCACGGCCCGTCAGTTTTTCAAATTTAACCAAAACGTGATCAGCTTCTTCCTCATTTGAACCAAACCTTAAAACATCACCACCACCAAAGCCCTCGGCCCATCTCGACTTCCCGGTCTCACGATGTCATATTTACATAGCTATTCAACCGTTGACCTGTCTGCGAACGAGTCTTACGTCTCTGAAAGCGTAGGGTATGAACCCGAGGTTCAAGTTGGTGAAGAGGAGGTTAAATCCGGGCTTCGTGGTAATGACGGGAAGATGCTGCCCAATCTCAACCAGGAATATGTAGAGGTAGAAGAGTCATTTTTCGTGCCACCAAGCTACTCGCAGTAAACATACGGGACTTACCATTCGCACGGGAGTAGTGCTAAGGACTTCGAGGAAGATGATAACGGCTCTGAGGAAGATGATGACAACCAGAAAGATGCTTCTGAAGGTGTTGACATAAAAGTGGAACCTAACCCGATGTTTCGTATGAAACCAATGAGGTGCGTTTATTTATTTACACTAGTATATATTTACATGTTTTAGGGTTTGTTGGATTGAACTAGTATATATTTACAGTGGTATATAATTTAGACTAGTATAAATTTATACTAGACTCTTATATAAATTTCCAGGTATTCGGGTCTGTTGAAGAGTTGAAACAATGGGCTTAAGATAGAGCCCCTTCTAGCGGTTACGTCCTAGTGACTGGACGTTCTGTTTCAAAAGGCACGGGATATAAAGCAAAAAAAAATAAGATATGGCTGAGATGCGACCGTGGTGGCGAACACCAAAGTACAGCCACAGTACGGTTTCGGGTAGCAAAAAGATTAACTATCCATTTAATTGGTAGGGAGGCTACGCAATGATGGTTGGAAGATGGAGGTAAGTAACCCGAATAAACCACGACCCTTTTAAACATGTTAAGGGTCACGCTTTGCTAAGAGGCTGACACAGCTTGAAGAAAAGATGGTGGAAACGCTTTATTTTCAGGGCCTGGAACCATCAAACATACATTTGGTCATTATAGAACAAAACGCGAATAATGTATGCATTCTACGAGACATACACTGTCACACCCTCAAATTTCCACTACGGGGTTTATACCGCGAGGCGCATGACATACCAGGATCCCATAGCCATAAGTCATATGAACTAACTCTAAATGCCCAAACCATTTAGTTCGTTTTCAAAAACCAAGATTAGTTAAGCTGCGGAAGCGTAAACCATATTTAAACCTTTTAAAAACCATGCGCAAAACAACGCGCCCAAATTAAAACCATATGAAAGAAAACGTAAAAGCATAATATGTAACTTAGGTTTATGCCCAAGACCCCAAGTGCAGTGAAATGTGCTGTGCTTCCTAATCGTGACACCGGAAGCTAACTACCTACAAAAGCATGTATATCGTGTGTCAACATAAAGTTGGTGAGTTCACAGTTTGGATAACAAGTATAAAGTAGTCAAAAACCCAAATGTTCAAGTGTCATCAGTTTAAGCGTGTCAGGAGTAGCTAGCCCACTCATTGTAACTAAACATGCGATTATTGGGAACCTTCAGTAATGTGTTAACATACGTTAAACTGCCTTAGTGACTAGTGTCTATCAACACTAGCAAAACAGATGTGGTCAGAAGTTCATGCCCGTGCTCCCTGCACCGCAAACATGAGGTTGTTGCACAACCTAATATATAGCGCTATCAAATAATACCCCGTTCGCCTACAGCGATTAACCCAATAATATGTAAGGACTTTCAGTGATAAAGTGTGTTTAGTTCACAAAGGATCGTTAAAGTTTTAAACTGATAAAAGCGTGATTCATCCAAGAAATCATGTCGGACCCTCCCAAAGAGTCATTGTCGAACCCTCCCAAAGATTCATTGTCGGACCCATATAAGGAGTCATTGTTGGACCCACACAAGGAGTCATAACCTGAGTAGTCCCAAACCGGACTAGAAAACGTTTACCAAAGTTGTCTTAACCCGAGACGCATGCTTTTGAGAAAAAGTAGTGAAACTCAACTTAGTATGCAAGCAAGTAAATCCAAAATTCCAAGTAGGGTGTGCTACCGACTCCCTATTACATGTGTCACTAAGTGAGTATATGTGTAATATCATTACACCATATAACCCGTTTGTCCAAGACGTTTAAAAGTTCAAAACCGTGTAAGTGACACCTAATAATTCTACATGCACAAGGAAACCCTACGGACACGTTAGTGAATCCGTTTTACACTTCATATACATCTCATATAAGTGTCCATTCAAGTTCATATCAATTACATACCATATAAGACTCCAAATAGTCACATAAACGTACCTTACACAATCTGCGTTTTTAGGACAGATTGTGTGCTGTGAAAAATGATTTATTTAAAATACTTAACAACAGAGTTAAACTCCCAAATTTTTACTGAAAATTCTTTGGGATTCACTTGATAACCCATATTTTTGTTTTGTCTCAAAACAAACACAAAAATTATGAAAATTCGTACAACACAGACATGTCCAGAAAGTTTCCACAACAGGTTAGATTAGCAGAAAAATTCCCAAAAATTGTGTATTCATCCAAACAGGATGAATCCACTTGGAAAAGCCAAATTATTCCAATTTTGACCTACTGTCAAAATTTCATAACTTAATTCTTTGTAAAACTCGAGTTATGATTATTTAAAGTTAACCCAGTTTATTAATCCGAAAATCTGGTATGACCTTTAATCAAAGAAAATTCCAAAAACTTATCAAACGACGTCCAAATCAGACGATTTTGCCCATTATGAAACTCTAAGACCATGTATAATACAACCATGCTAAGAAATCATTATAACCAACATGTTTAAGTCACGTAACAGACCCTACAAGTCGACCCAAACATTCTGTCCAGATTTTAATCATGCATAAACTCTTATCTAAACTACTCACGTATGCATATAATCGATCAACGATAATAAAAAACCATCATAAAACATTCATAGGACCTAACATGATCAGAACCTATCATAATACATGCAAAACCATGAACCCTAAAGATCTAAACATCATAAACATGCACAACATGCAACCTATCAATTACTAATCACGTAAGATTATGTTTAACCCATTCAATCTTTATAAACCTCAAGTTTTAATCTTTATGAAAACGTTTCAGACCTGGGAAAACTTAGTTATAAGGTTTTAATAACATATTAAAGAAGATTAAAACACAAGAGATTGAATGTTATACCGCAAGCACTTCAAAACTATCACTCGAATGCTCTCCAAGCTTCCCGATCGATGTTCTTGAGCCTTAGCAGGTGTTTGGGGTTAATATTTTCGTAACTAGGCAGTAGGGGGCGATTAGGGTTGAGTTTAGGGGATACAAGAGGCTTAAGGTTGCTTAAATAGTGTTTTGAGTCGGTTTATTTGCGTCAGGATCCTACGCGCGGCCGCTCGGAGAGAGTGAGCGGCCGCTCACTCCTCCCCTGCCCGCTCCGGGTGGCCTGCTTCGCTGTACCACGTGTTTTCTTCGATGTTTTCGCTATTTTGGCCCATAACAAGTGTAACCCCATGTGTTAAGACCCCAACCATCCTAATGGTCCACCCATTACGATTTTTATTAACGTTTTCGGTTTAAGTTCACGTAATCACATACAGTTTGCACATAGTTTCACAGAGTTTCACAGAAGCACATAATTGCAATCAATCTCAATCAATTAATTCACATTTATCTAATTTCACTGTTCACCAATGTCCGAGGTTCACTACTCATGTATATAGTCTGGTAGGGTTTCCCATACAGCGCTGGATATGTTGGTCGTGGGGCTCAATAAGATACAGTATTTAAGGGAAACTAACAAGACTTGTGATCACCGACTTATGACGAGTTTTGGATTGCCATGTGCTTGTCGACTGGATTCGTATGAAAGAAAAGGTAACACCATTTTTTTAGACTTATTATTATTACCTAGATTATTATTATTATTATTATTATTATTATTATTATTATAAGGATATAATAGTAAAATTTATAAATGTTTGAAGCATTTTGTAGACGACTTGTGTTGTCTGGTTCATACAAAAACAGAGGAAACTCTGCCGAAATTTTTATAAAAATCCGAAACGTTTTTATTTTGTTTAGGCGTTTTTGTAGATTATTGATTGTTGTTGTGATTGAATATATATATCAGGTATACAAGTATCACTGGTTGAGATCGACGTCTTCTGGACACGACTTGACTATATGCCAGAAAAGCTGAGACTCCCGAGTATGACTTTCAGCGTGAAATGGATGTATTCAGTGAGCAACTAAAGTCGCAACCGCCGCAAGTGAAAAAAAAGCATGTTGCAGAAGATGAAGGAGGTGTTGAATCCAATAATGACTAAACATAAATCTCCTGAGGTAAAAACCGATACTCGGGGGCGGCCAATAACGAGTGAAAAACAAAAAAAGGAAGATAAGGCTGCGGTTATTATTATTATTATATATTATTATTATTATTATTATTATTATTATTATTATTATTATTATTATCATTGTTGTTGTTGTTGTTGTTGTTATTATATAAATTTTTCAACATAGGGGAAACAGCCGTCCAGAAGAGGTAAACAATCAAAGGACAACCCGATTGTTTACGATAAAGATTTTCCACTGTTGGTAGAGGAAAGGTACAAACTAATGATATATAGATTCATACATGCATACATATTTATACACATATTTAATCTCATTGTTTGACGGTCACAGGTACAAACTCGACATCGACATGTTTAAGATATGGCTTCCATCTACATATCATAAATACATTACAAACATTCGAAATGTCCTTGGAGACGGTAACTGTGGGTTCCGAACCGTAGCTGTGTGTTTAGGGTGGCAAGAGGAGATGTGGCTCTTCATCCGCATACAACTTATGGAGGAGATGGATGATAACAGAGACCGGTGGAGGCCAATTTTAAAGAGTGTAGATCGCAGTTGGTACGACTCACTATACAGGTCATTAGATTGGAGTGGAGTGGGAGAAGCCCCGGACATCCATTGGATGGAGATGCCCTCCACAGGATTGCTCATTGCTCAGAAATTTGGAATGGTTGTTCAATTTTTATCTCCGGGTGGTCACAGTTAGACTCACTTCCCTATGTTTGATGGTCCAGGCAATATTGAAGACCAAGCGTTCGTATCGTTTACTTTGGTTAACAAAAACCATTACATCATGGTTGAGTTAGCAAAAGGCGCTCCAAGGCCAAACCTAAATAGGCAATGGAGTGAATTTCGATATGAACAGGCAAGTGAGTGGGAGACAATATATGAAAATCGTATACAAAGGGTGCATCAAAGACCAGAATACTTTAACTTAACCTAGCTTATCGTATGTTACTGTTTTTATCATGTCTACTGAATTATTTAACGGAAAAAAATTGTTGTATACGCTAATTTGTACTTATGATAAGAATGTACTTTTTTTATAAAAAACACAAATATCAAGCTTAAAATATATAAAACACACTAAAAATTAAAAAAAAATGGAACTAAATGGGTCGTGGAGGCCACAATGGGCCGTGGAGGACAAAATTTTGAAAAAAGACGGGCCGTGGAGGCCCCCACGGTCCGTCCTGTAAACCTCTCCACGACCCGTCCATGCCTCCACAGACCGTCTTTTGACCAAGCTTCCCCAAGAAGCTTCTTTTAATATAAAATTTTAAAAAAAAAATTGTGGATGTCCACGGACCGTGGGGCCTCCATGGCCCAGTGGAAAACCCTGAAAACACAAAACGGGTCGGCCCCTTCCAGATCTTAATCAACTCCCCCTCTAACCTCTCTCTCTCTCTCTCTCTCTCTCTCTGCCACCATCAACAACCACCACCATCCACCCTCCTCCACCATCCTCACCACCACAACCACTGGATCCCCCCTCCTCTACATCACCACCACCACCATTGAACCTCCTCCATCCTCCTCCGCCTCTCCACCACCACCACCACCACCGGCTTCCCTCTCCACCACCCGTTGAGGCCTCCACGAACCACAACACCAACACCACATAACCCACCACCGCCACCACCACAGGTTGCTAGCGTCAGGTAATATTGAATGTGCTAATTTCTTGTAATTATTATTGTTTGATTGTTTGTTTAATTCAGTTCCTGCATCATCAGAAACTTTTTATTTTGTTAGTTAGTTTTTAACTGTTTGTTATAGTAGTAAACTAGTAATATCAGTGATTTAAGTTTGACTGAATGTGATTATTTGTATGTAATTGCTATCGTTTGATTGTAAATTTCAGTTGCTTCATCATAAGGTTCCTAAACATAAAGGCGCGCCTTATGTTTAACGCGCCTTATGTTTAAACATAAGGCTCCTCATGTTTAACGCGCCTAAACTTAAAGGCACGCCTAAACATAAGGCGCCTTTATGTTTAGGCGCGCCTAAACATAAAGGCGTGCCTAAACATAAAGGCGCGCCTAAACATAAGGCGTTAAATATTCACTTGTTAAAGTAACTTGATTGTTTTGGGATATTGTAGACGACTTGTGTTGTCTGGTTCGTACAAAAACAGAGGAAACTCAACCGAATTTTTTATAAAAATCCGAAGCGTTTTAGGTGTTTTTGTAGATTATTGATTGTTGTTGTGATAATGATCTTTGTTTTGTTTTGTTTATCAGATATGGCAAACAAAAGGAGGCGCGCTAACCAACCTGCAGATGGAGATCCTCTAGCACTAGATGATATGGCCGACTAGGTATACAGGCACGACAACGATGATTATGAGATCCCCCGCTGGGAGAAGACGCAGTCACATCCTGTACACCCATCGCGCGGCATTGACTGGGATGCACTTCAGGCGATCGGTGCTTCGGGGAGGTTTATGGAGTGGATCCCCGACGACAGCCCTTGGGAGCGGATGTTTGCTGACCTCCATCATGATGCGCATCGGCCCATTACGATCGAGTTCATCTCCACATTCCGCTATACGCCGCTCCCAGCCGGTACGGATCCCGATGCCGAGCATGACCCTGAGATACAGTTCAGGTTATTTGAAGAGCTCTACACATATTCGGTGCACGAGTGGGCTACGACTTGTTTAGGGTGGTACAGAAAGATGAACTCGTCCAGGATATGTACACTACAGGCTTAACCAGATTGCCAGACGACATGCTGATGGCGTAGTGGCCCACTATCGGTGGTCTAGAGTATGGGGCGGACGGCGAGAGGTATTATTATTATTTTCAAAACATTATTCTTATTATTGTGTAGTTTTATGTGGCGTTTTATGTTAAACATAAGGCGCGCCTTATGTTTAATAGTCATTGTTTAGATAGTTTGTATCTGTTTAGAAATGATTGTTTTGGGATTTTGTAGACGACTTGTGTTGTCTAGTTTGTATAAAAACAGAGGAAACTCTGCCGAAAATTTTATAATGTTATTATTATCCTGTGTAGGTCGGATAGGGCCAGCAACATCCGGGACCCTGTGATTCGTTACCTACACCGTTTGGTTACCTGGTCTATTGCCGGACGGTGTACGTTTAACGAAAGGGTCAATCAGATCGACCTTTCTTTCTATTTGTACTGCATCCTCAGGGGTAGGCCGGTTGCGCTACACAAGTGCTTTGCTGAATACGTTGTTGGCTACCCTCTTAGGCATGCAGCGGGGGGGGGGGGGGGGTATTCTGATCGGGAGGATGATCACCGCCATAGTGTTGCGTGTTTGCCTGGCCGATTTGTGGACCCATATTGAGGACCAGAGTTTACCGCCTCTGATGTTGCGCAGGTATGATTATTATTTATTTATTATTTATTGTAATTTATTATTTATTATTTAATATCAATATTATTGTTGTGCATTTCAGGCGGCTAAATATTCAGACTATGCATAAATGAAGGTGGCGGCCAAGGTCCTAGGTAGCAATCCACCTGCATATTACCAGCGCGCTTGGGGTGCAGCTAGCGAGCGTGGCGAGCATTTTGTACCACAGCCGCTGGTACATATTGATTGGCCGCTTCCCGAGGAGGTTCAGATGCCACACGTTGGCGACGGCGATCTACCGGTGGATCTAGAGATGCAAGATGCTGCCCCTGATGCCCGATAGCATGCTGCCCGCATTTATCACGCCGTTAGGTTGCCTGATACCACGACCCAGTTACTTCAGCAGATTCTGGATCAGATGGAGTTGATGCGGACTGATATTCGGCAGGAGATGAAGGAGATGCGGGCTGGTATTCGCCAGGAGATGCAGGAGATGCGGGCTGGTATTCGCCAGGAGATGCAGGAGATGCAGGCTGATATGCGGTGGGTGTTAGAGAGCGAGAATGAGAGACGAGTACAGGCTGGTTTGGCGCCATGTACCCTTCAGGGTGGGGCGTCCACCAGTCAGCAGTTCGATCCGTCCGGTGTATATCAGGGGTCGGATCATTAGTTGTTTGTTTGTTTGGATTTTATTATTGTATGAACAGTATGCTTTATTATGTTTAGTTGTATAATATTATTGTATGTAAATTGTTGAATATTATGCTTTATTTTGTTTTATTGTTCGTATCTTGTGTTTTGTTTTGTTCGGCAACATAAACTTTAATGTTTACGCAACGTCCATTATATCATTTTATAAGGATAATTATATTTATTTTTAAAAATAACATCCATATAAAAAACATTTATAAGAAACCAAACATATTTACATCTCTAACCCATCTTAAACACCCACACTACACTTCTGTTTCACAATTACCAATCATTACCAATCATTGCCAATGACTGGTCAATGATTACCAATCATTGGTAAACCTATAGGGGCCATGGAGACCCCCACGGCCCGTCTTTTTTCCAATTTTTGGCCTTCCACGGGCCGTCTAGTACTCCACGGGCCGTCTTTTTTCCTGTTTGGCCCTCCATAGGACGTGAAGGCCTCCATGGTCTGTGGAGGAGATGTCTAGATAAAAAAAACCCGTTTCTGAATATCCAAAGCCTTTTGTTACTTAGGCGATTGTAAATGGTTGAGTGCTTAAAAAATAAAGAAATAACCCTATATTATCTAAAGTAGGTACTCAGCCGAAAAAATCCAATTGTTTATTATCTAAAACTTTTCAAGAGGAAAGATCCGGTACAAATAGCTTTTTTGGTAAGAACTGTGAGAATCAAAGGAGAGTATTTTTTTTTAATTTTTTTTTTAAATTTTTTTTTCCCCATATTGTTAAACATGTATTATAGTATTGAAAACTAAAAAAAAAAAAAAAAAATTGGTGTAGAGTAATTACGTGTAGAGTAATTACATAATTACTCTAGTGTAAACTAATGTATTTACCTTAATGACGTATTTACACTAAAAAAAAATTTGTATTATTCATCTAGAAAGAATGTTTAAGCACATGGGAAAAAAAAATTCTAAAAAAAAATAAATTTTTTTTTACCCCTTTGATTCTCAGTTCTTACAAAAAAAACTACATGTATTTGATCTTTACTCAACTTTTCAATATACAAATAAACTAGCTAGTATTTTCCCGCGCGGTTGCGGCGGCGAGCGACGAGTCGAACCGTGCATTAACTTCATGGTAAAAACACAATACGCCACACACAATTCATAAAACACAATACGTAAAAAACAATTACTAGTGGAAGTATCGGTGAATAGACTGATAGAATGACATTACTTAGTAACTTTAAAGAAGAGTGAAAGGCAAATTGTCTTTTGTAGGTGTCAACGATATTGCGAATTAGGATAGATATAATATACAACTCATTATTAAAATTAATTATCTAAGTTTTGATATTTTTCTTAAAAAACGCAAATGCAAACAATAGCTAGGGCCATTTTGTCATGGGTCGGGATATAAACTTTCATATATCAACACATCTATATATTTTCGTTACATTTATTAAAAAATATTTATATATGTTTACACTAAAAACATGAAAAGTGAAAAGGTTAAAGCAAACAAAACTTAGGTATGGCTTTCTTTTTCTATATTTGGCTAACAAATAGACCTCACTTTAAGCAATGAATATTGAAGAGGACAACATATAGTGTCTTGCTGTGCATTTGCTTGCTTCTTTCTCCAGAGACATTTCACACTCGAAAAGACATCAACCAGAACGCGATGGTGGCAATCAATGATCCTACAAATCATGGAGGTCGACAAAATTATTACGTGTGGACTAAAATAGAGAATTCGAGTAACGTTAAGGTCATATATTTGATAAAAAGAAAATGTTCTAATAACCTGGTAAATGGTCCATTGCTGACGTAGCCCCTCCAACTGATAATTTCATAACTACATATTACATAAAAATGTATTGTTATTTGTAAAATCTTGAAAATCTTTTAAGATTTGTATGATGGTATTCAGTTTACTTAAAAAAACACTTACTTGTATCACAATTTGAGGTAGAATTCCAAGTCCCACACATACACAGTTGCCCGAACCGCCCCACGTCATGCCCACAAGATCCACCCGTTGCCTCACACGCTTTACAAAATGAATCATTACTCGCCTCCACATTATACTTGACTCGTATTCCATAAGTCCACTCGGATGGCCCACTGACTCGCAGAGGTGCGAGGGTATATGCACTACTATACCCTTGGCACTCTAATTTACTAAGATTTACACTCTTGATTGAGTCAAAAGGTAAAGCACAACAAATAGGTGGGCCTGTCCCATAAGCCAAGCCCATACGAGCGAGCCCAAGATCCATCCAACCTTGACAACCATAATACTCTTCACAACCCATGCCCGAAACATTTCTACATGGTACATGGTTCCCAGCTGGAAAGCCTTGGAATAGTGGTGACTGAGTCGAACAACCCAATAGCATGAACACATTATCCGCACTTGGGTTCAAGTATGGAGCTCGCCAATGCTCCACCACAAACCCATTCCCCCTACCTCCTAGAACAATGGAGTCACAAGTGGACAAATGTGGGTCATGTAATGTTATTGACCGATAAGCATAATCTATATTTAAAACTCTATATGACCCCGAGCTAATATGGAACATAAGGACATCATTAATGCAAAACAAAAGATCTCTAAAGCCAGAGTGACCACACCCCGGTTGAAGTGCAAACGGGTAATCTATAGTTATGTTGCCACAATAAGAGCGACATACATGAGGTGAACCAAAACTATATACTAGCGGAACAAACAAGAGTTGTAATGAAATAAACAAAATGAGTCTAGCCATGATGAAGGAGATTAACAAGATTAATTGGTGACTCAAAGAGGGAGTATATATTTAGGAATTGAAGTAGTAATTGAGTGAGGTGTGAGGATACTTTGCTTGTGATGGTCAAAAGTGTTATGCTTTAGTGAAGAATATTGGTGAATTGTTTATGGGTTTTTGGTTCGGCTTTTGGGGTTTTTTATTACTTTGGGCTGGCCCAATTTTTGTAATCATTTTTGCTTTATTATGCTTTTTAAGCAAATATATGCAACAAGGCCGGTGTTTTGTTTGAATTTTAAAACTCATAATTTTTATTTTTGATTGAATTACAAGAGAGCATTAGTAAAGGTCGTATGGTTTTGTCGCATTTGATATGAATGTTATATGTTATTTTTCAAAAAACTAAAATAAGCCTTAAGTTACACATGTAAAGTTGTATACAACTATTTTTATTTCGGTCACCTATATCGAGTTAACAATAAGCAACAATTCAATGGAAAAAGTTAGCATTCGAATATACCTTTCACAGTTATGTAACTATGTCCTTTTCTATCACTTTAAATAACAAAATTTCGTAAAAACATTTTAATCGTACGGGTGTTGCCTTTGAACTACTCAATTTTTGGATTCTTCATGCTAACGTGGATGTGTGGGCACACTAGGGTAGACCGAATAAGAAATGAGGTTATTAGGGAAAGGTTAAAGGTAACTAATATATCAAACAAGATAAAGGAGAGAAGATTAAGATGATATAGACATGTGAAGAGGAGGCAAATGACGGCCCCAGTTAGAGTAGTGGAAACCCTCACCGTAGAGGGAAAAAGGTGTAGAGGAAGACCCAAATTGACTTGGGATGAGCAGATTAGGAATGATTTAGTAGAGATGCACCTCTCTGAGGACATGGTCAAGGATAGGGGTTTGTGGAGGCACAAGATTAAGGTTAATGATTATTAGGGAGAGTTTGATTGTATCGTAGCGTGGTCCTAGGATCTTAGACTTTTTCTTATACTGGTAGGAGGTCTGTTAGGGTGACTTGTTCTGGGGTGTTTATGGGTTATGTTGTTTTTTGATGGCATATATACCTTTGTTTTACTACGTCACGTTTTCATTGTTTCTCTTAATTCAGTAGCTCTGTATTTCTGTTTTGTTCCTAGTGTTGTTTGTTTGTCGCATGTGTTTGTGGAGGCAGGGGTCTCTCTGGAAGCAGCCTCTCTATCCGCAAGGATAGGGGTAAGATTTGCATACATCTCACCCTCCCCAGACCCTACTCTTAGCATTGCTAATTGTGAGATTTACTAGGTAAGGTTGTTTGTTTTGTGTTAGTCATTTAAGCGTGTCGAGTTGGTGGGTTGACGGGTTGCGGTTTAACGGGTTGGCGGGTTGAAATATGCAATGAAACCCGGCCCATATTATTATTTGTGCCAAACATTTCAACCCTAAACCACACACACATAAATTTGGGTAAACTTAAACATGACATGGTTAACCCATTTTTTATACAAGTCATCCATGTTGACGAGTTATAAGGGGGTTGTAAGTGAGTTATTAACAATGTGTTTAATAGTGAGTATAAGTAAGACGGATAGATAATATGACCTGAGAAACTAACATTATTATGATTAATTATGTAAAATGAAAAACGAAAAAACTAAAACAAAAATGTGAAACTTTTTTTCCTTAATACTTAAATGGGTTGACCCGTTTTTATACAGGAAAACCCAAGCCTGACATGTTTTTATACGGGTTAACCGAACCTAGCCCATTTTTAAACGTAGTTAATACAAAGTTCGAAAAAATAGTGTTCTAGGTAAACCAACCCGTATGAAATACTACCCAATTTGATAACCTTATGAATAACTAAAATTATTTTTTTCTTACCAATGAATGTCCGTTAGAGCATTCACAATAGGATCCTCACCCCCCATCCATATATTACACTAAAAAACACTACGTTTTCTGTCTTCTGTTCAATTAACTAATATTTTTTATACATTTATCATTACTTTTTCTCTCTCCTCCACTCACAACCACTTTCAACATATATTAAGACATAAATACGGAAAACTGTGTTCCCCAAATATTTTAAAATATCTCCTAATATACCAATGAACACTAGGTTCTCCATCTCCTCCACTCACGGCCCCATCTTAAAATATCGAGGATTCACTCACAACAATATAGGTAACCTAATGTAAATGCCCTTAAATATCTTTATTCGATCTTAATCCCAAAGGGAAATTACTATATATATTAATCCTTAACCATCGGCGCAACAGCCGTCTTCACGGCTTTCAAACTTTTACACCAAACTTTTCGTCTTCCCGATTTAGCCACAGTGTTTGTCTTCCTTTTTGCTTCTTCAACGGTGGCCTTCAATTCCGACGAAGACGAAGCACTCTACGACAGACCGACTGTGGCGGTGGTGAGACTGGAGACAGAGACTTAGTTTCCACGCTCAAACGGAACCCTTGTGACCTTGTCGTTGTCAAACTGCGTCCGCTTGATTCACCCGTTTGATGATGGTTCCTTTTCCGGCAAGCACCTCCCGACATTTCTTCTGCCGGCCTCTGTCGGTTGTTCCACTGACGCTGGCATCCGCGGCCGTCGCCGCGGGTTCCGGCGTGTGCCACAGATTGTGTAGCAACACATTCGGCCATTGCTACTACTTTGGCTTTTGATCATTCTAACAGGTATGTCGCTTGGGTTTAGAGTTTTGGTTTTGATGCATAGACCTGACTATTATTAATGAGACTTTGTGTTGGTTAGGTTGTTTCCTCATCTTAGTGCCTTGATGATCACTAAAGTCCACATATAATAAACTAATAATAATACATCATAATAATAAATATAATGGCATTGGAAGTATCATCAAGAGTTGAAGACACGTAGAGGGAAGTGGCAGACGCGTGGCAATAAGGGATTGGTTGAAGTACCGTTCAATTCACTCGTGTATAAACATACTACTCTATTGTAATTGATGTATGCTAAGCTTTTTGAAGCTGTGACGATTCATATTCGTTGTTTGCTTTCACATGTGCTAAACTAACGTTTGAAACAATGTAGTTGATCTTTGCACTGGACCGCGTTATGAATTTCGTCCTTTGCATTCCGTGTCAACCAGTGTGTTTTACACTGCTTTGTAATTGTCTTTTACGCATTGTATTTACGAAATATGTGTAGCGTATTTCGTTTGTAACGATAGCCCTTATAGTAACAAAGCAACTCGATGCCAACCCGATTGCCGCGCGTAGCGCGGCTGAATTTTACTAGTTACAATAAATGTTCAATTCGGCAGGGTTGTCCCCCATGGTACTCGACAAGCTTGTGATGTACTCAACAAGACTATGCTATGGGCACCGAGTCGAGCTATCATACATATGTAATTTTAGTGCCGAAAGTTGAATGAACATGTAAGTTTTGAATGATTACATGTAAAACAATTGATAAAATGACATGAAAGATTTACATATCTATAGGTTGCTCATGTGATGGAGTGGGGTTGCGAGTTGTAAAACTATGAAAACATATAATACGCTTTTGTGTGACCGAAACATCTATCTATATAATAATTGAATACATCTCGGGTCGAATGGAGACCTTAGAGAGGGCCTCTAGGATCCAGATTTGTATATGGAGCTTCATCTACTTACCTATAAAAGCTTTTTTTTTCCTTCATTCTATATCAATCTTCATTCTTCCTTTAGAAGTCTTCAACTTTCATTCTTCATTCTTCCATCCGATTAATTTCAAGGTAATATTGCATCATTTTTTTCTCAATCTTCAATTTTTCTTTTGATTTTCATCTTGGTTTCAAAGATTCTACTCCTGAATATTCTGATCATAAGGATCAGGAAGAAACAACCAATGTTCTTTATTTTTGTTTTCAAAACTATGTATCTGTCGTTATACTTACAATGGGTCCAAATCAAACAATCTTCAGTTTATGTTCATAAACTTCAAACAATCAAACAATCTTCAGTTTTTTATATAGATAGATTCTTGGTATATTCATTCTTAAAGATTTCGTTATTCATTCTTATAGGTAGAATTATTGATTCCTGGTATATTAATTTTTGAAAACATTTCTGATTTCGATTCATTGTTTTATGTTCGAACAATCAAACAATTTTCAGTTTTTTTATATAGATAAATTCTTGGTATATTCATTCTTAAAGATTTCGTTATTCATTCTTATATGTAATATTATCGATTCCTGATATATTAATTTTTGAAAACATTTCTGATTTCGATTCATGGTGTATGCAGATATCATCGATTGTAGTATAATTGTTTTTGTCTTCATTCGTATTCAATCCGTGATTCATTCTTATATGTAGATATCATCGATTATGGTAACTTTGTTTTTGTCTTCAAGATTTTTTTTTAATAATATATGTTTCTCTATCTATTATACCACAGGATTTGATTTAAACACGCAAAGGCTATTATGTCTTATCATAATGGTTCTAAGTTCTTCAAGATACTGCATGATCCTTCGCTGATTGGATGGCCTGGTCTGCTTGAATCCGATTCCGAAGGTATTGCATTGGCGAATATTGTGTATTTAGGTGGTGTTCAAATCAGCACAGGCTCTTTGTTACTAAGATTGCACAACAAGAAGTCATTGATTTTCAAGTTTGATATATCCTTCGTCAATGTTTTTAATTTAAGTTATTTTAATTTTTGTATTTCGAATTTATGTTTAATGTTATTGAAATACTTCGATGTTTTTTGAAATTTTGATTAATGTCATTAAATATTTTTTGACCAAATTTATTGTCAATTAGTTCAGAATTTGATATTCCCAAATGATCTTGTTTAAGCCTTGAATTGATATAAAAATATAGAGACGGGTGAATTTGAGCCAAGAACAAACAACTAATATAAGAAAGATAGATAGATATTGGATTGAACAAAGAAAACTTTCATTGAATTGAATAAAGAAATACAAGATAACTATCCACCCCGGGTGAGCTCCCCCGGGGTGGTGGCTCCTAAATGCACACCCTTCTATGGTGTCTAGTGTCCTATTTATAGATCCTGAGCCTTGTCCTCCAAGCAAGCCGCCACTTGCTTGGAAAACTACTAAAATGTGTGAGTACTTGGCTGAGTACTTGACTAAGTTCTCAGTGTGAGTACTTGGCTGAGTACTTGCCTAAGTACTCAGTGTGAGTACTTAGCTGAGTACTTGACTAAGTGCTCAGTGTGAGTACTTGGCTGAGTACTTGCCTAAGTACTCAGTGTGAGTACTTGGCTGAGTACTTAACTAAGTGCTCAGTGTGAGTACTTGGCTGAGTACTTGGCTAAGTGCTCAGTGTGAGTACTTGGTTGAGTACTTGCCTAAGTGCTCAGTGTGAGTACTTGGCTGAGTACTTGACTAAGTGCTCAGCCAACTGTGTGAGCACTTGGAAAACTTGCTTGTAATTGATAACATCATTCTCTAATTTGACCCAACAATATTCCCCCGAGAATGATGCTATCAATTCTTCATATGATCCTCAAAAGTATATCTGACACTGTCTTCGAATCTTCACAAATCGGCTAAACACCCAAAATCTTTCATTGTTGTTTTCCCCCGCAAATATAGACCCTCCTAATTAATTCGAGACTAAAACTCAATCAGCAACTTCCACTCCGTGTAAGCTTTACGCTCGATTGATCATCTCTACTATAATTGGCATGAGATAAAGGTTCAAACCTCCGAATGATTGAAGTAGTGTAAACAGCTTCATAGTCTAAGTGCTCAGCCCACTGTGTGAGCACTTGGCTGAGTACTTGCCTAAGTGCTCAGTTGAGTACTTGTCTAAGTGCTCAGCCATTGTGTGAGTACTTGGCTGAGTACTTAACTAAGTGCTCAGTGTGTGACACATAAGTATGCAGCATCCGTACATCTATGCTAGAATAAGACAGTCATGCACAACTCCCAAAAAGAATAATCATTATCCAATCATTGTAAACCCTAGGAGTCACAAATGCTCATCAGCCTCCATCTTATTCTTCATATAAGTGCTCAAAATTTATCCACGAACAAGTACTCAACAGTCAAGATATGGAACAAGTACTCAAGATATGATACAAGTACTCAAGATATGAAACAAGTACTCAAGATATGAAACAAGTACTCAAGACATGAAACAAGTACTCAAAATTTGAAATAAGTACTCAAAATAAGTACTCAAAATTTGAGATAAGTATCAAACTATGAAATATGTACTCAAAATTTGGGATAAGTACTCAAACTATGAACTAAGTACTCAGAATCAAGAAATAAGTGCGCAAAATTCATCCACACATGAACTGAAAATTCATTTAAACACCATATTCAACAACTGTTTTACGTCTCCGGCGGGTTTCGGTTGAAGATCCAATCAAAACAAGCCTCAAACGAGCCAACCGTGGCTCTGATACCAATTGATATTCCCAAATGATTTGTTTAAGCCTTGAATTGATATAAAAATATAGAGACGGGTGAATTTGAGCCAAGAACAAACAACTAATATAAGAAAGATAGATAGATATTGGATTGAACAAAGAAAACTTTCATTGAATTGAATAAAGAAATACAAGATAACTATCCACCCCGGGTGAGCTCCCCCGGGGTGGTGGCTCCTAAATGCACACCCTTCTATGGTGTCTAGTGTCCTATTTATAGATCCTGAGCCTTGTCCTCCAAGCAAGCCGCCACTTGCTTGGAAAACTACTAAAATGTGTGAGTACTTGGCTGAGTACTTGACTAAGTTCTCAGTGTGAGTACTTGGCTGAGTACTTGCCTAAGTACTCAGTGTGAGTACTTAGCTGAGTACTTGACTAAGTGCTCAGTGTGAGTACTTGGCTGAGTACTTGCCTAAGTACTCAGTGTGAGTACTTGGCTGAGTACTTAACTAAGTGCTCAGTGTGAGTACTTGGCTGAGTACTTGGCTAAGTGCTCAGTGTGAGTACTTGGTTGAGTACTTGCCTAAGTGCTCAGTGTGAGTACTTGGCTGAGTACTTGACTAAGTGCTCAGCCAACTGTGTGAGCACTTGGAAAACTTGCTTGTAATTGATAACATCATTCTCTAATTTGACCCAACAGAATTAATGTTATTTATTTACAATAATAAGTGTTGACTGCTGTTAATTTTATTTAATCTAAAAATTTGAATATTAATCATTGTTATTTATTTAGATTAATTTATATGTTGACCGGACTTAATGACATTTATTCTTTTAACAATTTACCGAATTTAGATTAGCATCATCATAATCGGACCGCTGGTGCAGTGAACCGGCTTCGGACCGGTGAACCGGCCGGTCGAACCGGAAAACCGGGAGGTCGGACCGGAAAACCGGAAGGTTGGACCGGTTTTTTGTATTTTTTTTTATTTTTTTTTGTTTTTTGGGCCGGTTGGTTGGACCGGTCGAACCGGTCGGACCGGTCAAACCGGTGAACCGGCCGGGGGTACAGTTCGACGTCCGGTCCGGTTCTGAAAACCTTGGTTCCTACAAAATTAAAAATTTTAATGTCCATTTACCAAATAATTTTATTTAAATACAAAAAAAATTGACATTAAATAACGTCATTGATTATTATACCAACTAAATATTTACATTAATGACTATGTTGACCGCAATAATGACATTTATTATTTTCTTTACCGAATTTATATTAACATTATGATAATTGTTATAAGAATTTTGCAAGGACGATTGCTGTTGAAATCTCACAATGAGATATATACCCACAGAACATAACTCAATAATCACAATTACCATCATAACGGCTTTGTTTGGCAAAAAAATTAAAAATAAGGAAATATGTGTTGCTTTTCCTGAGATTTACCTATTCATTGTGATAAATGTTGACCATAGATATGTGATAAATGATAGTTACTACATAACAAACTTTAAATACGAAAAAGAATGATATAAACTTATCATTATATAATAATTAGAAAAAGAAACATATATATATTTACATAATTATGTCTTTATTGTGCTACTAATACAAAATGCTACATGTATCCAGAGACGAACGATGATACTTGTATCCTTAAATTTAGCTATAATTCCGAGATATAATTGTTGACCATTCCGAAATTTAGCTATACATTGCGAAATGTGTGTTATGTTCTATAAATTAAGCTATAATTACGAGATATAATTGTTGACCATTTAGCTATGCAAATACTGAAAAACAAAATTTCGCTTCCTTGAATTTATCTATACATTTTGAAAATTGTTGACCATTTAGCATAGATTTAGCTATTCATTGGGAAAATTGTTATACTATAATATAGGTAGATTATATCTCTATTTTTAATCAGTTAGATAACATTTAGCTATTCATTGCCAAAATTGTTGACCATTTACCATAAATTTAAGTCTGATATCATGCTTTCTATTTTTATAGTTATCTATTTAACTGCATGGTATCTCATTACTCAAACTTGCTATACACACCATTAACATAAGGTGCAACAATTCGCAAAATGTAGGATAAACCTTAGAAAATTTTATATGATTTTGTTATTTGTTGATTATTTTTGTTATAATATTTTAACTTTTATTTCATTCCTAATTTTAGTCTTAACTTTTTTGATTACACGAAGAGAACAATGGCCGCTGCACAAGCACAAGAGTTTACCATGGTTAACCAAATTGATGTCAATCAAAATGATGTTGCTATGAAGTTAAAGATAGCGGCAAGATGATCGTCGCAATCCTAAAGATGTTTACTCAATTGAGATGATACTCACTGACGAGAATGTAATTCCAAAATCCGTATTTTGTATTACATTTATTTTTTAGTATATTAGTTTATTAGCGCCACACGTTTATATAGGTAGATATCTATATACATATTCCGAAAATATACAATTCTTCTTTTACTCATCGATACAAATATTACAGGGTGACAAAATTTAGGCGAATGTCTTGAAGCGTTTGTTTTTCAGATTCGAGAGGTTTTTGATGGAAAATGCTTGTCTTGTCATAAGAAATCCGGGAATTGGCATGAACCCATCAAAGTACAAGTATTCAGCAAATCCCAACAAATTGTGCTTGAATATGAACACTCAGGTTACTGTTTCTGTGGATTTTCAAGGTCCGTCATTTGGGTTCTCTTTTGTCCCCTACCAAAGAATTCTGGACAATGAGATTACAGAAAATGTGACAATAGGTCTGTATCATTACTAGATCATTTTTTTATTATAAACAGCATATTTTTTTTAATTTATGTCACCATTAATGTTGGTTTATATTTTCATATAGATGTTATAGGACATGCTGTGAGGTTCTTCAACAATGACGATAAAGATAAGAAAGTGACCACAGATAAAAAGAAGTTGACAATGGAAATGCAAGATAGCGAGTATGAATTGTTTTTTATTATATTTATTATTACATAATTAATAATTTTATAATTGAATTCGATGTATCACTAAAATATTTTTTTTCTTTTTGAAGGGATTTGAACATTTATATAACTTTGTGGGATACGTATGCAACCGAGATGTCTAAATATGTTGTTACGCATCAAAATGAGAAGCAAATTATTATAATTCTTCAGTTTGGTCGCTTGAAATTTTATAATGGTTATTACAATTTATTAAATATCTGTACTTTTAATACTTTAATTATTTTACCCAATACTTTGAATTCTAATTTTAGTAATTGTTTTTTATGCAGGCAAACCCTATGTTTCTAATTCTTTTGGAGATCGTGTTAGTCGATTGTTTATTAATGATAATAATATTGAAGATATTAACATGTACAAC
This sequence comes from Ambrosia x helenae, assembly GCA_030844895.1. Taxonomy (NCBI): domain Eukaryota; kingdom Viridiplantae; phylum Streptophyta; class Magnoliopsida; order Asterales; family Asteraceae; genus Ambrosia; species Ambrosia x helenae. Next base: position 38,225 of record JAUTDX010001843.1, on the reverse strand, counting down.
AAAAGGTAAAGTTAGTTATTTTTTACAACTATTTACAGTAGTTAATACATATAACTATTTTTTATGAACCTGGTTGGGTAAAAAAAATGGCGGATAATCCTTCATTGGTTCATCGACCATATGGCACGTCTATGTTCTGTTCGGATGAAGAAGATTTTCTTCACAACACTCTTGTTAGTAAAATTTGTGATATTTGGGAAATACAAGAGGTATGTGTAATCTTACAGGAATGAAAAATTCTATAATAATTTTTATTTTTTCTTTGACGTTATATATTTTTACCAACAACATAGTTACATTGTAAAATGTTAAAGCCAATAAATGCTTAACTTAAAGTTGTTTTTTTGCCAACAACTAATATTTAACTTTTAAAATTACCTGTTATAGTTACCTAAAATAAGCATTCGTGGCACATGATTATAATTAACTATTATCTTTTTGTCATTTTAAAATAAAATAAACGTAATAAAATTTAAATTTTGATCCGTGAATTCTAATTTTTTTATACAGGAGCAGCTTGTGGTGTTGTTGGGTACTATTAAAGATCTATTTAAAGAATTTGGGTGGCACTACATGGGGTGTCACAAATGTACCAAAAAATGTGGTATAGGGTACATAATCCGTGAAGTTGGCGAAGGAAGTGGCCAATTTGAAGAAGAAAAGGTTTTCTAGTGTGTGAATGGTAATTGTAGTGCCAAACAAGTCGTCCCTAAACCAAGGTCATATTTCTTTTAAATATTTTTAATTTTTCAAAAACGTATTTGCTCAGTATAATACATATAACTTTATGATTTACATGTTTGTTTTTCCAGATTTAAAATTCAGGTTCGTGTCCAAGATGTGAACGGTGCTGTTTCACTTACATTGTTTCATCGCGACGCTTCAAAACTTCTTGACAAAAGTGCAACTGAATTGCTTGAAGAGAATACAGTATTTTTCTATTTTTTTTAAAAGAACGCAAATTTATTTATTAGTATTTTTTAAATATAATTTTTGTACTCATATTAATTATTTATGGTTCTTCTTTTAAATAGGTTGGTGATACAGTTAACTATCCAGAAGCATTCGATGATTTTGTTGGAAAAAGAACTTGCTGTTAAAATCTTTGTTTTCTGACTTCAATTTAAACGATAAATATGATGTTTATAGTGTAACAAAGTTTGGTGACGATCCAACAATTATCTCGGAGCTGAAAAAGAAGTTGTATGTTGGACAGGTACTTTATGGTCCCAATTTTGTTAATAAAAAACTATATATGTATAAACGACTAATTTATTGTTCTATACTTTTTTTAAACTAAATATACAGCCTACTGAATCTGAGTCTCTTCACACATCTATGTTAGCAATGCAGTCTAATGATATGTCTGTCTCCAAGGTATCCTTATCTTCTACATTTACTTAGATGTTAATATTCATACGTTTGTAACTATTAAAAAAATTAATTTTGTAATAATACTGATACAAACATCTTTTCTGTGTAGGACTCAAAATCAGAAACAGACGATAATGAAACGCCCATGTCCATTGTTGATAACTTTGTTGATAAGAAAGTTTATGTTGAAGGTGAACAGTTTTCTATAAGTTCCAAGTATCATATGGCTAAGCGTAAACTGGTTGACATAATTTCTGATGATGAAAGCACACCAATGCGTTTCAGTAAGATTGGAAGTGGTGGTAGCAAGGACAAAGATAAGGCTGAAAGGTAGTTTCCTATGAAGATGGTCTATGAGTTATATTGGTTTCTGTTTCTTTTTTAAGTATTTATGAACATTGTCTCTTTGTATTTCGGATTTGGTTGTTTTGCACTGTGTGCTACTATTTCTCATATTCAATAAGTCATTTGGTTATTTGTCTTTATTCAGTCGTACACGATGTTTTTTCTAGATATTTTGCAATTAACCAAAATTAAAAAGACAAACAGCTTGGTTGAACAAACAGTTTGGTTGAAGAATTTGATACTCAGTTTGCTTCTTTAACAGATGAACAGAAAAAAATTTATAACTGTGTAATGAAATCTGTTGAGAAGAAAGGAGGAGTTTTTTTTTATGGTTACGGTGGTACGGGTAAAACTTTCCTATGGAAGACACTATCTTCATCCATAAGATCTAAAAGAAAAATTGTTTTGAATGTTGCTTCGAGTGGTATTGCATCTTTGCTATTGACAGGTGGTAGGACAGCACATTCCAGGTTTCGTATTCCTATAAACCTAACTGAAGATTCTATGTGTTACATGCAACCAAATAGTGATGTTGCCCAACTGCTTAAAAAACAGATTTGATTATCTGGGATGAAGCACCCATGGTTCATAAACATGCTTTCGAAGCACTAGATCGAAGTTTAAAAGATGTATTTGGTTTTCATGATGTTGACTCTTCTGATTTGCTATTCGGTGGAAAGGTTGTTGTGTTTGGGGGTGACTTTAGACAAATTCTACCAGTTGTACCAAATGGAACTAGGCATGACATTGTTAATGCATCTTTAAGTTCATCATACATTTGGCACAAATGCGTTGTTTTAGAATTAACAAAATATACGAGGTTGCTTTCAGGAAGTTGCAAGTCTGATATCGAGGAAACTAAAAAGTTTGCAAATTGGCTTTTGGATATAGGAGAAGAAAAGGTGGATACAATAAGTGATGTTTAGGATGTTATTAAGATACCTGGGGACTTACTTATTTCTCACTCTTCGGATCATGTTTCTGATTTGATATCCTTTGTGTATCCGTCACTTTTGGATAACATCCACATTCCTCATTATTTTCAAGATCGAGCTATATTGGCACTGAAGAATGAAGCTGTTCAAGAAATTAATGATAGATTACTTTCAATGTTTCCTGGTGAGGAAATTGAGTATCTAAGTTCAGATAGTGTTTGTCAGTCCGAAGATGTTAACCAAAAGGTTGATGAAAACTTAATTTCTCCTGATATTTTGAATGATCTTAAGTTATTTGGAATACCAAATCACCGTTTGGTTTTGAAAGTTGGTGTCCCGGTAATGTTACTTAAAAACATTGATCAGAAAAGCGGTTTGTGTAATGGAACAAGGTTACAAGTTGTTAAAATGGCAAAACGTGTAATAGGAGGAGAATCATTTCAGGAAGTAATATTGGAATGCGAACGTTTATCCCAAGAATTACTTTATCAACTTCGGATAAGAGAATTCCTTTTAATTTTAACAGAAGACAATTCTCACTTGCTGTTTCTTTCGCAATGACAATAAACAAGGGTCAAGGACAATCCTTATCCAGAGTTGGGTTGTATTTGAAGGATCTTGTTTTTTTCACACGGGCAGTTGTATATTGCGCTATCAATGGTCAAAAGTCGAGATGGACTGAAGATAGTTATACTAGATGAAGATGGCAAACTGACGAACAAAACATCAAACGTTGTGTACAAAGAAGTATTTCAAGCTTTATGAATAATTTTATAACATTTTGATGCATTCTTTTAACTTATCTTTATTGACGTCATGTACACACAACTTCAATAATACAAATATTATTTTTATATTTTTCTAGAGGCCCGCACCGTGAGTACCCACGGGTCTCTAACCTAGTTAGATAAATAAAGCAGCTTGTATGCTTGGAGGCTCTGAGGACCACGTCGCCTCCATGTGCTTCGCGAGCGAGGTCTCAGTGGGTCCAAACAATCTGGGTCGGGATAATGAGCCAAAGTCTTCAACAGGATTCCTCTTGTGTCTGTTATGACTTATGGTATGAAGAAATGAGAGGGGTCATTAATTTTGTATTTAAAGAAAATTTGTATTCAAAGCAAAAAATTATATTCTATACATACCCATGTGTACATAGGTTTGGTTTAAAAATTCATAAACCGAAACTGAACTAGCGTCACCAAAAACAGAACTAGATTTGCAATTCTATATTTACTACCTTCGATTGATTTAACTTAACTGGTGCAAGAATTTAAAGGTAGATGGTGGTAAATCATCATGTAAATCGTATACCTCAAATGTTATCGGTCACATCCCCTAACGTTGAAAGAGCAAAGGGTGCGATAGACACACTGAACGTCTTGGAACCCACTTTATCAATATACTTCATTTCATAGTCACCCTCCTGCATGTAATTAAATAATCAGGAAAAAAAAATCACACATAGACACGCACACACATATAGAAGGGCGTTCAAATACATAACCAGTTTTAAGTAGAGAACCACTTAAACACGCATATGTTCAATATAATCCATTTTATGTAGAAACAACATAAGAAGTGTATGTGTGTGTAGGGACGGTGTCTTTGTTTAAGGGCGTTTTCATTTCAGAACCAAAATTATGTTGAGAACCGCAAAAGCACGTGTACATCAATGTAAGGGTAGAACTGGAAGAGAAAAGTTTATTTCTTTTGCCTCACATTTTTTTAATTCATCTCCTCACTAATTTTTTTTTTAAATAAGTACCAAAATGGACGCATGTTCATGTACATGTGCATGTAGTATATATGAACAAATATGTTAAAATAAAAAGCCAATCAATATCATATTTTTAAAAAAAAAAAAATTTAAACATGCTAAAATAAAATGCATTCTGTCAAATTTTTAAAATTACAAGGGTTAAAGCGGTTCTCAACATATTATTGGTTTTGAATTGACACTACAATATATATACACATAGAGGAACCGTTAATTAGCTAGGAACGGATGTAAAATATAGGAACTATCATAAGGTCATCCAACCATTTTGATAATGGATCACCCGAGCACAAGGGATTGGTCGCAGCTAATGGACCGGGAGAAAATATTGTATCAGATTTCAGCGATACATTGAAATATGATCAATGGCCAAAAGGTAGTTCATTTGGTTGCTACTTATTCAATGATTCTCATTTTAACTTCCTCTTTCTATATATAAACAGACATTAGCCTATTTCTGTATATAAGGTTGGCCATTTCAGGTTCCATTTTACAAATACAAGTTAACAAAGTGACTCTTGATATACTCTTTTTAAAGACCAAACTAATTTTGATATCAGTTTCTGATATAGAACTCCTTTCGCAAAGACAGAATGATAAAAAAGGGTACATTTTTCTCGATTTAGTGGACACTGGACAGGGGATTAAAATGTAAACGATATAATCATCAGCAAAACAATAAAATAAGATAAAAAATCGAGTAAATACATACTCACCATTCTTCCACTAGAGTGGTTAACGGGCATGCTGACGAATATTCAAAACTATCATTCGGAAGTAAAACTGGTTGTTCACCGATAACTCCAATACCCCTACAAAAAGAAATATTAAATATCAAAATTCATCATGCTTACGAAAAAAATAAGCAATGTAAGAATTTGGTCGATGGAAATATATGCCAGCAGAGAGGAATCATACCAAACATCTTCCGATTTCTCATTAGCATTAGTAACTATCCAGTGCCTCTTGAGAAGTTGAACAGGGTGGTTTGAATTGTTGGTGATTCTTATTCGGTAAGCAAAGAAATATTGGCCTCTCAAAGGTTGACTGCGCCCTTCGATGTACACACTCTTAGCTTGGACCCTGATACCCTAAAATAGTTGATAGCATTTCAGTTAAATCGTTAACTGATTGAAAGTTCTAAGATTCTTATTAACAATATATGTGCAGGAAACACTTTTGCCATCCCGATTTGTCTCCATATTGTAATCCATTTTCTTTATAAAAGAGCACAGTTGGTTAGAGTTAAAAGACGCGATAAAAAGAGAGAAATTAATCACCGCCGCTTAGAACGAGAGGGTGGGATGGAGAAGAAAAAACGTACAGATAACAATTGAACAAATGAAAAGATAGAAAGATAGATGTAATACCAGGGTGTTGCATCACTTGAACATTTCAGTAGATAGTGAGGAGCAATTTCTTTTATCTGATTCTGGTACCTTGCTGCATCCTGAAAGAGCATAAAAGAAACAACAACGAACAAAAAATAAGTATGTACGCTAAAACTTCCACTGAATTTAAAACATGCTATGCTATGAGAAGATAATCCTCAACAATGAAACATGCGATGCAGTCTATTAAATAGATAAACAAGGATACTGAAAATGACTCCAATTATATGGACAAAAACCGCAGGTTTGTCCAGCTCTAGTCATTTTAGTTTATTCTGTTTCCTTTGTAAAAGGTGTGAATAATTGATGTTATTAATTCACTCGTTTATTTAGTCGTCTAATATCAATTTCAGTTCAATTTCTAAAGATTTGCCATGTCTGCAGTCTGCCATATCTAGAGCTTCCCTTCCCTATTCATGTACTAGTTAGTTAAATCATTCAAATAGTAAACTATTAACAGTAAAATTAGGGAAAAAATAATACCTCAAACCTCTCGTTACAATGGCTTCCTTCATGCAAACCTTGCAGTTCTTAAAACCTTCTTCTTTTCAAATATTTCAAGAAAAAGAATCTCCAGAATTCTCAAATTCAATAACACAACATAGCAATAAAAAACTAACATCATCACTTATTTGCAAACAAACCCACAGCCATATTGATACGAAAAAGAAGATTAACAAAAAGAGAGAATAGGCAACTAATCGATAACTTCTCACTAGCAAAACATACCAATACCAATTCCTATTCTATAGAATGTTACAAGAGTTACAGTAGTCCGTAAATTTCTTTTACCATAACAATACTTCCTACTCTTAAAAGAGTCTTGACCTCAAGACTGGAATTGAGGAAACCTCAATTCTGACAGATCGTCCCGTGTAGCATCTGAAGCAGGTGAATGGTGCCATTGAACCAAGACTTGCATTTCGGTCTTGTAACCTTTCGTGACCAGCTTCTTGTCTAAAATTGCTGCTGGTTGGAGGTGAAACTGAGGCTCTTAAAGAGTGGGATTACTTGAGTTGGAGGGCCTTGTGCTCTCTAAGGAAGAGATATATATGAAAAGTGTGATGCGCTTGAATTTTTCGAGGTAAGTCCAGTTTATTGGTAGCCGCTCATATTTTGTATGTGATTAAGAAAGGACCGTAAAAACTTTGGTGACAGTTTTAGAGTGCTTAGTGCAACAAAGAGTTGCTTGACTATATTTTAACATAGACCCATGACCCGATTCAAAGGATTGCTCTGATCTGTGTTTGTCTGCCAATTGCTTCATCCTATTCTTCGCTTTGTTCAAAGATTGTTTGAGCCCCCCAATCATCTCTTCTCGGTCTATACATAGTTCATCAACTGCAGCCGCTCTTAGAGACCCTTATCCATGTTAAATACCCTTTAATGCGTTGTAGAGTCGCATGAACCCCCAAATACCCAGATGGGGGAGCTGCACAGCATGAGATAAGCCAATGATGTCTATGTGAAGCGTAACATCTTTTATCCACCACGAATCTATTTTTCTTTGTTGAAAACTTCCCATCCATTTGTCATTTTTAAAGCTGACACCTTGAACCAGCATATGCATAACATCCCTAAGGTAAACATCGAGCTTGAAAGCGCATCTCATGCTGTCTAATCACCAGCCTTTTGTGTAGGTTGTTTCATAATCATAACCAAGCATCTTGGAAAGCCATACATGTTGAACAGGATTAGTTACTTTTTGATCCAATAAGTATTTCAGGCTTCTAGTTCTCTTTTGCCTATGAAACTACTATTAAAACCGGACAACCAATCTAGTAAGCGTATGCTCACTGCATACTTCTCGAATATCGACATTAAGTAATCATGCATCCCAAAAGACTAGTCTGGTGAGTGAGGAAGCTCATTTGGTCAGTAAACCCCAAATTTGTTGCCCATACAAACACACGGGACAAATTCCATACCTTGCAATTGTTTTAGTTCATAACATCCGTCCCTCCTAACAGCCAACATCCTCGTTGGTCACGGACACAATTTCCTCCATATCACCACTCCAAGTGAAGTCCTTGGGCTAGTTAATTGCCTTTGTTCGTGTTTCTTTATTATATTCATTTTATTATTATTATGTTTTCGTTTCATACTCTTTTTTTTTTCTTCCGGACAAATTTACATCAGGATAGCAGGCAGACGGGCGTCTATCTAAATATCTAAACTTAACCTACTGAAATTAAAATAAAACGGAAAAAAAAAAGATAAAAGAAAAATAAAACAAAAACCTAACCTCAGACAAAGCAGCAAGTTCCATCTGCTGTTTCATCAACACATACATTTGATTACGTTCATAAAACGACGTCGTATTCTGCTCACTCTCTGTTCCGCCGTCATCTCTCTCTGAAACACGAGCAATTAGTTTACAATTTCTTTTCGACCGGTTTAACCTAATCGGGAAATTTAAAGGTCCGAAAGTGAACCGGGTTGGAGTGGTGTGAAGTGATGTAAGGTTGTTGAATTCTGCAAATAGCTTTAAGCTTACTGAATGCATCATTGGATTATTTGGTGGTGGTTTTTTTTTCTCTGGAAAACGAGAAGAAGTTTTGTGAAAAAAGTTGCAAGGATCAACGAAGATCGGAGAACATGAGGGGATTCGGATATGGAAAGACGAATTGATGTTGTTTATGGATAAAAAAGGTGGGTTTTAGATATTTGGCCTCAAGTATAAACAACACCCAAATGCTACAGGGTCCGTTCCATCAATTAATAAATCAAACCCGGGCAAACTACTTCAAGACTACCCAAATTATGAAACACTAATTATGGAAAAAACCCGGTTACCCGCCCGCCCGTAGGCATGATGATGAAATTACCGATAAAGCCCGTCTGGGTCAAGAATCGAACCCAATATCCTCTGGTTTTCTACCATTGTCCACTAATATCTCTACTAGGGGTGCAAATGAGCCGAGCAGCTCGCGAGCTACTCGAGATCGGCTCGGTAAAAAGTTCGAAACGTGCCGAGCCTTATCGAGCTCGAGCCGAGCTTGAGCCTAAAATGAAGCTCGTTTACTTATCGAGCTCGAGCTCGAGCCTGGCATATGAAGCTAGCCAGGCTCGTCGAGCCTTATCGGGCCTAATATAATATTAGGTTTATTAATATTTTATATTATTTTACCCACATTTTAAGTAGTTTAATAAACGAGCCGAGCCGAGCTTTTGACTTATCGAGCCTAAACGAGCCTATTATATATATTATTTAATTTAATATATTAACTAATAAACACTAAACGAGCCGAGCCCGAGCCGAGCTCGAGCTCTTATAAGTTAATCGAGCTCGAGCTCGAGCCTGGTCGAGCTCGGGCTCGGCTCGGCTCGTTTGCACCCCTAATCTCTACTAATACACTGCAATGGTATTGACTAAAGCATTCACCATTAAGTAAGTTATGAAAAATAAAGTGCCTTAAAGCTTTTTTAACAAAAGAAGGAAAAAAGAGAAACAAAAGAAAAAAAATCTCATGGTTGAAACCATGTGGGACCCTCCTTTTCTTCCTCTCATGCCTGCTAAGGGCTTGCAGCGACTGGTATGTGCCCTTCGATGGCGGAGGGGCGGTGTTGGGAGCATCACCCCCGTCTTAAAAATAGGGTTGAAATGTAATCATATGGTAGCACTAGTATTAATCTTCCTTCTACGCTTCCTAAACTAGTCGGTATTGATCGACTTAAAAGTGGTAGCACTAGAACTAATATAAATCTTGAAAATATATTAAAGATAGCTCTTAATACTCTATCACCTTTTGTTAGCCTATGATCCAATTGTTTTAGTACTAACAATTAGATCATTGTTGATACAAGATTATACGGGAATAAATATGACACAATTATCTTTAAAAGATCCAAGGTCAAGCGATATGATTGCAATAGAGGAGTACAAATTACTACTAGGAAATATTGTAAAATACAAAGAGGAAATAATATATTACAATAGGAAAAGCAAAGAGAAAAGTAAGTCTACAAGTCTGAGGTCGAGTGATGTATCCGATGTATGCAATGGTGCACCCGTTACTTGGTATATATAGCCAGCTAATGGTTCAAAAGAAGAAAGGTAGCAGGTCACTTTCTGTTAGCTACGAAGAAAGAAAGAGAAACAGAGAGAGAAATTCGATCAAACATAGCTGCTTATTATTGATTATAATGCCTGTATTTATACTAAGCTAGCTACAAACATTTCCCGCCAAAACTAACTAACTATAACAGACATATGAAACTATCTAAAATTGACAACTTTAGTCCCTGACTTATGACTTTTATACTATTCGTCCCTTTACTTGTAACATATGCCCTCCCTTAAACAACTTTCTTGTCCTCAAGAAACAAAGGAGGGAAATCTGAGTTTGAAATCTTCGGCGAACTCCCAGGTAGCTTCAGAAACAGGTAAGTCCTGCCAATGGATTAGAAATTGTTGTGCCAATCGTTGCCCTCTTTTAACTAATCTTCTGTCAATAATAGCCCTAGGTTGCAGAAGGAACCTTGGACCAATTGGCAAAGATACAGCAGGAGTATGGTTTCCATGAGCTCGTTTCAACAGAGAAACATGGAAAACATCATGAATTTGAGCATCATCTGGCAAATCAAGACGGTAAGCCACCGAACCTACTTTAGCGATTATTAGAAAAGGGCCAAAATATTTAGGGCCAATTTTGGTGTAATTGTTAGTCCTCATAGATGTTTGCACAAAAGGCCTTAGCTTGAGGTAGACCCAATCACCCACTTCAAAAGTTCTGTCAGTTCGGGCCTTGTCAGCATATTGCTGCATTCGGTTCCTTGACTGTTGCAAAGCCTCTTTTAGCTTGACTATCATGGCTTCTCTGTCTCTATGGAGGTCTTCTACTGCTGCCACCATAGTGTCATTAGGGATGAATGGAATGTGAATGGGTGGTGGAAAGCCATATAGTGCTTCAAAAGGGGTTGTTTTGATTGCTGAATGGAAGGTGGTATTGTACCACCATTCAGCTAAGCTTAACCACTTAACCCACTGTTTAGGAGAATGCATACACATGCATCTCAGATAGGACTCCAGACAACGATTCAAAACCTCTGTTTGACCATCACTTTGAGGATGGTAAGCAGTAGAATAGCAAAGCTGAACACCTTGTAGTCTCATGAACTCCTTCCAAAACATACTCATGAACAAAGGATCCCTATCAGACACAATATTGATGGGGCACCCATGTAGTTTGAAAATTGAATCAAGGAACAATTGTGCCACTTGAGGAGCAGTGTAAGGGTGAGACAGGGGTAGGAAGTGAGCATATTTAGTTAGCCTGTCAACCACCACCAGAACTGTATCCTTGCCTTGTACTTTAGGTAGACAAGAAATGAAGTCCATAGAAACATCTGTGAATACATGAGTAGGTATAGGTAGTGGCTGTAATAACCCAGGGCTAGCCACAGGCTCATACTTTGCCTGTTGACACTCATGGCACTCTTGAACATAAGAAAACACTTCCTTATAGCATCCCTTCCAATAACAAAACTTCCTCAACCTCTGTAGTGTAGGCACAAACCCAGAGTGTCCCCCTGATGGAGAGTTATGAAAAATATGTAGAATATCTTTCTTTAAGGCAGCATCATCTCCAACAAACAACTTCCCTTTTCTTTTAAGTAACTGGCCATCCCATGTCACATCAGTAATAGATTCACCTTGTTGAATTCTATTAATGATGGATTGTAAATAGGAATCATTTAACCAAGAAGCCTTAATTCTGTCCAGTAGTATAGGACTTACTGAACTGATTCCCATTTCAAATAAGGCTAGACCAGACACCCTGGAAAGCCCATCAGCAGCCACATTATCACTGCCCTGTTTATACACTATCTCATAGGTGTAGCCCATTAACTTGGCCAACCATGTTTGTTGCAAAGGGGTTGTAATCTTCTGAGTAAGAAGAAATTTTAAGCTCTTGTGATCAGTTTTAATCACAAACTTCTTACTGATCAAGTAATGGTGCCATTGCTTGACTGCCATCAGAATAGCTAAGAGCTCCTTCTCATATACAGACATGGATTGTTGTCTGATAGATAGAGCTTTGCTGATGAAGGCCAAAGGGTGACCTTCCTGCATCAGCACTGCCCCCAAGCCCTTGGAAGAGGCATCAGACTCAATAACAAACTCTTTGTTAAAATCAGGCAAAGCTAGAACAGGGGCAGTAGTTAATGCTTCCTTTAATTGATTAAAGGATTGTTCTGCTAGCTCATTCCATACAAAAGAGTCCTTCTTTAAAAGTTCAGTCATAGGCTTAGCTATAGAACCAAATCCCCTTATAAACCTTCTATAGTACCCAGCCAACCCCAAAAAACCCCTTAACTGTTTCTGAGTTAAAGGAATAGGCCACTCTTTAACTGCCTTAATCTTATTTGGATCTGTTTGTACCCCTGCCCCAGAGATTATATGCCCCAAATACTCCACATTATTACCCCCAAATGAACATTTAGATTGCTTTGCATATAAGGAATGCTTTCTCAAAAGTAAAAGTACCTGTTTAAGATCATGAATGTGTTGCTCCATATTAGGGCTGTAGACTAAAATGTCATCAAAGAAAACCAAAGTAGTCTTCCTCATGAGATCTTTAAAAGTAGAATTCATTAAGGCTTGAAAAGTGGCAGGAGCATTGGTTAGCCCAAAAGGCATAACCACAAATTCAAACATGCCTTGGTGTGTTCTAAAGGCAGTCTTGTGAACATCCTCATCAGCCATTCTAACTTGATGATACCCTGCCCTGAGATCCAACTTAGAAAACACAGTAGCCCCTCCCAATTCCTCCAACAATTCTTCTATAAGAGGTATAGGAAACCTATCTTTTACAGTAGCATCATTGAGTTTCCTGTAATCAACACAAAATCTCCAGGAGCCATCTTTCTTTTTGACTAAGACAACAGGAGATGCAAATGCACTCCTACTAGGCCTTACAACCCCAGAATCAACCAAATCCTTAGTCAGTTTTTCTAAGACATCCTTCTGGCCTGCAGGATATCTGTAGGCTCTTTGGTTGATAGTGACATTTTCATCTTTGAGTATGATCTTGTGATCACAACTCCTCTTAGGTGGCAAACCAACTGGAACAGCAAAGACATCTTCAAAGTCTTGTAACAGCTTTTGTAGGGCAGGATTTTCTTCACTTGTGCTATTAACTTTAGTTTCATGTTGATAAATTCCCTCAGTTGAAGAGTGTAAACTAAACATTTGAGCTGACACTACTTCTTCTGGAGAGTTTAACAACTCTTCCATTTTCTCAGCAGAGCACAAAGACACCTTGTTATTTTCTAAACCCTTCAGTTCAACCCACTTATTATCAATCTTAAATTTCATTGTAAGTTTCTTAAAATTCCAAACTATATCATCTAGGGTCTGCAACCATTGAACCCCAAGTACCATATCATAATTGGTCAAGGGAATCAAAATAACATCAGCCTTAAACCAATTCCCTTGCATCATCCATTGAAAATTTCTACACATTTGAGTACATCTCAACTTGTTACCATCAGCCACAGTAACAGACACTTCAGGAATTATTTCTATTGGACACATCATTTTCTTGGCAAGATTTTCATTTAAAAAATTGTGGGTAGAACCTGAGTCATTAAGAATGTGAAGAGTTCTGGTGCCAATTGAGCCTTGTACCCTCATAGTTGAATAAGAAGGCACTCCCATCATAGCATTGAGTGAAATCTTTGGCTCCATTTCTTGCAAATTCTGTTGCATGAATTCTGTCATATCAATCTCATCCAAATCATCTTCTTCTCCACATAACTCAATGGAGAACAACTGTTTGTTCTTACATATGTGCCCTTGGGTGTATTTCTCTGTACACCCAAAACATTCTCCCTTAGACCTTTTCTCATCAATTTCTTTTTGTGTTAATGTCCATCTTTTTGCACTTAAAGGTTTAGGGGTAGGTAGTAAAGATAGTTTGTTGGTGTTGGCCATGTTATATGGCTTATTATTATTATTATTGCTATTATTATAGGTAGTATAAGTGCTTTTGGAACTTCTTGACTGGGTGGATTGCATGGCTGTAATGGCCTCATCCTGCATTCTAGCCAATAGATAGGCATCAGGCAGATCTTTAGGTCGAAACAACCTAACCTGATAACCAATCTCAGGCTTTAAAGCCCTTAGGTACAAACTAACTGCATATTCATCACAGATAGTCACCTTAGTTAATGCCATATCAAATTCTTGGTTCAACTTGTCTAAGGAACCAGTCTGTCTAATGGCTGCTAGTGCCCCCATAGCATCTTGATTAATCAACAACCCAAATCTGGCAGTTATTGCTATCTTGTAATCAGCCCAACTCATTCCTTCAATGGTACCCCCTCTTGATTGTACAAAGGACTGATGCCATAACAGGGCTGCATCCTCCATATGTACAATTGCATGTCTTATTTTCAGAGATTCAGGAGTTGAATCAATGACAAAGAAATGTTCTGCACGACATATCCACCCTTCCACATTTTCCCCTTTAAACTTGGGAAACTCAATCTTGTCAACCTATTATTATGGTGAGTGATTCCTGATTGAATCATATTATTATTATCATTATGAAGATTTTGATTGTTATGAATCACATTATTGTTATGATTCATATTATTACTATTATCATTATGATTATTATTATTATGGTTGTTCAAAGATTGTATAGTTTTAAGAATTTCATTCATCTGTGCTTCCATTTGAGTCTTAATGGCAGCCAGATTCTCAGCATTCTTAAGAGCAAAGCTTCGTAGCCCTTCGATTTCAGTCAAATTCTTACCAGCTGTTGTTTCCAGTCGCAACAGGGTAGTATCATGTTCTTGTAATTTCTGTTCAACTGTTTGATTTCGAGTAGTTGTCATAGTGATTTAGGAATTGAAAGTGAAGTATTATTATTATTATAAGAATTGATGTGGTTATTGTATGTAATACTACTATTGTTATTATGAAGGTTTAATGGTGGTCGTTAATGGCGGTTAAGGGACGGTTGTGGTGGTTAGAATTCAGTTACAGAGGCCGGAGGATCGGTGCTCTGATACCAAATTGTTAGCTACGAAGAAAGAAAGAGAAACAGAGAGAGAAATTCGATCAAACATAGCTGCTTATTATTGATTATAATGCCTGTATTTATACTAAGCTAGCTACAAACATTTCCCGCCAAAACTAACTAACTATAACAGACATATGAAACTATCTAAAATTGACAACTTTAGTCCCTGACTTATGACTTTTATACTATTCGCCCCTTTACTTGTAACACTTTCTCATTTAGGTTCTTGTCTTGTCATATTATCCCTTAAAGGTAAATCTCTTTGACTTCTACCTTGCTAAAAGTGACATTTCATGTTTAGTCCTCTTGGTTGAATATGTAGGCCACGTGTCTCTTTCATAAGGTTTGAGTTATGAAATCACAACATCCCTTGGTCTTCATGACTCTGAGCTATTTGCTTGGTAACAAGGAGATAGGGATGAGTAAATGGTATCACTACCATATTGGTATGTTACCAAATTTTACCGGATCAGATCATTTTTTATACCAATTCAGCACTGACTTTTTGACGTTTTTGGTACGGTTTGGTACAGTACCAGTATCTCACTGATTTTACATTTAAATATCGATACTGTACCGATGCTGTACCAAGCATTATCAATAGCGGTACCCAACTTTGGCGATCTCAGATACCGGTAGCGGTACTGAGCTCATCGCTATTAGGAGATGTATTATCCTTCTTTGCAATCAGAAAAGTTGTATTTTCATCTATTTGATTAGTTAGGAGGGGAATGTGGGTTTGAACCCACCGCCGCCATCAGCTCCAGTGAGGGTCGCTTGTGAAGTCTCGTTGACATATATAAGTGGGTCGGACTCCTTTGCAACCTCATTATTTTTTATTATACACGAGGCCCTATGCATGCCGTCATGACCAAGCCGTTTTTATGATGTCTGCAACCATAAAGTTGTCACATCCCATCAACTATCGCACGACTACTGAACGGTTGTTATTTCCTTTGAAATTCAAACTCCCCTCATTTTGTTCCATACTTCACCATTTTCCCCCTGATTATCCAACTTCCTTCTTCCTATTGCAAGTTAGTTTTCTCCATTGTACTCTTCATTCTTCTATTATTTTTCTTTATTGTGTAACAATGGTCGGTAAAAATGATATGGACCCACATTACTCGAAACTTAACCGCCATTCCTTGGGGGAGCATTGTGCTCTTTATCACATCGGGGAAGAGCGAATGGACCAACACTTCCTTCTGACGAGGAATTGATCAGTAGTCCTCTCGATAGTTACACGTGTATGTACACCATCTACTTTGGATTGTTGAACCTGCAATTGTCATCCACCTTCTGACTCGGGAACACGAAATAAAATCACATCTTTTCCTTTCTTTTCTCTCCTAATTCCACTTCCTTTCTCCTCTTTCCTTTAATGAATCTCTGGAACACAGCGTAAATGGAGAATGTCTAAAAAATTGGAAAGTCCTAAAAAAGAATCCGGCTCAATGGTACAAACACAAAAATATGGAACAATTCAAGCTAAATGAAAAGAACGAATATCTTATGATAAAGACGAAAGATCCAAGAATAAGAAGAAAAATTTGATATTATAAAAGACAATTTGATGATAAGAAGGAAAATAAGATGACAAGGAAATCAAAATCGGATAACATATCTTAGATTGTGAAACTCGTCAGATTAAGACCTGAAGTCTGAAGAAGGTATTCGATTTATGAAAATCCTTATCAGAAGGATGATACACTTGTTGAGTGAAGAAAACGTGATACAAGTTGACAATTGGATGCACAATAAAACCAGGGATGAGATCGGTACCGAACCATACCAATACCGAAATTTCGAAACAGTGGGTGGTACCCGTATTTGTTACTAAATGCTCTCTTTATATGAAATTTATGGTATTTGGTACCGAACCGATACCGATACTGAAAATACCGATATCGAACTTTTGGAAAACTGGGTACCGAATCTTTCAGTAAGATCGGTAGCATAACTCATCCTAATAAAAACTATTTGAAGATTCCATTCATTCATAATCCGCCAGTACACAAGTGGGAATAAAAAAAAAATCAATATTTGTTTATTCCAACACCAACTTAAAATCTTCTATAAATAGATGATCAAATCCAACCAAGAAGAGTGAGTTTTAAACAACATCGACGGTTATACAACTCCACATTCCGCACCTTCATAGATACCACAAACTTTTGAAGCATTGTTTTGTATTAGCAAATAACATTTTCAATCATCTTGTAAAACAATTTACGATGATGTAAACACAAAATTCTATACATGTATTTTTTAAAAAGTTGTTTTCTCATATACTATTTTATATTGCTGAAATCATTGGCCATTTGTAAAAATACTTGTTTGCTGGGACCAACAATAACCTTTATATAATACTAGTGGGAATGTCCGCGCGTTACGGCGGGTGTCCTGACTAACATCATAATAAATTTTGATGCCTATTATGAGCCACAACTCATTGCGGGTTTTTAACATTTTATTCCATTCAACGGAAAATAGCCATAGAAGTTTCCATTCCGCAAGAAATCCGAAAGATGTTTCAGCGACAACAATTTGTAACATAACTCTTGTTTTGTTAATTTATCAATCATCTTGCGATATATTATTGTGCACAACTCGACCGTGACATCAACTATGCCTTTAATGTTTTCAATTGATTTCAACATATGCTATATATGGTAGACCTCAGCGACTGAAACTCAAATGTGTATCAACGTGCTACTTATGTGTCTTAATTTGTGTCTCATGGTGGGCTATCACTTCATTCGTGTATAGAATTTTTAAATAGATTTATATGCATTAATTTTGGAGTCATCAAGTTGGATTGGTATGATTTCTTAGTCAAAGTTTTAATCAACGCTCATGTTTAGATTTAATTGTTTCATTGTTTATGTAACTCGTGCATTACGGCGGAGTCGACCAATTCGGTTAGTTTTATGTTAGTTGGTTAGTTTTATGTTGGGTTAGAATCTCACTCAACAAGTTAGTCATGTAAGACACATATTCTAAGTCAATCTTATTTTTCAAGTTTTTCGTTAGTGTTTTAATGCTTATTAAAAACACTCGTGTTTTTATTTAAAAGGATGAAAGATAAGGAATTAGAGATTTTCCCTTTTTTCTTTCAAAAACCTTACACTGTAGGAATGAAATAAAGAAAGAACTTAGCACACTTGTGGCGAGTTCATGGCTAGCATCTACCGGGTTATCATTTTTACATGCAACTTTTTTGGATTGCATGAATAAAAATGAAACTTAGTAGTTAGTACAATTTAATATATTTGTGATTGTTTACCCAAACTGAACTAAGAAATACATAAAAGCTAGGCTGACATCGACATTAGCTTCGGAACAATATCAGGCATGCCCATTCCAGCTACCAAGTTAGGCGTCGATCTTTGTATGTGGCTTGCCATTGTCTTCAAGCTGCAAACAACAATAAAAGTTGAGTTTGGATACACATCCTGCTAAAACAACCATCCATGTAAAAGAGCTAAAATTCTTATCTTGAGTTTCAAACTTGGCCACTTGAGTAGATAAAGAACACTTTTTGGTTAAAAATTTAATACTTTCATAAATAAATGATCACGATTACGGAGTATATTATTTTATAACCTAACTATGAGTGAAATGATTTAAATCTATAATCTATAATAACTTATAATAAAAGAATTGAATATTGATGAGGTGACATTCAATGAAGGTCTCAACCCTCATTTGAATGTGTCACGTGGCACGTTGAGGTGAGAGTTTTTAATTTATTTTTTTATTTTGTTTTAATCCATTCTCCCACACTTATCTAACCTAATCTCTTTAAGATTTTAAAAACAAATTTAGATTTTTCTCTCTAATGTTTCCTCCCATCATTTTTAAACGTTAATATCTTTTATATACGAGATTTTTTAAAGAAAAAAATTACACCAAATTAACGAGCGTTTTATTATCTTTCCAACAAGTACCATAGTGCTATATAAAAAACGGAGAAAAAAACGACTATTTTTTATGGGGTTTCGTTCATACAGGAAAAAACACAAAGTGTTCAGGTTATTCATTAATCATGTTTTTTCTTTTAAACCAGGTTCTTATATACAATGTTGAAATTTAGCCCAATCGCCATGCTATCATTGGAATTTTACTCTTTTAAAGATGGATATGTATACTTTATCAAGAGAAGCTAGGAGAAAGAATCGCGCAACACTGCAACACATGGTGTCACCTTATAGCAAGGTTATTTTTTTATTTATTTAATTACAAGAGTAATAATTGTTACTATTAGTATTAGTATTATTTGAATGGTTATATTTTTCAATCCCGAGACACTCCCGGGATAAAAGCTAGTGGTTTTATATTTTAAAACTACACATTTGACAAATTTACACATTTCACCAAACTTGATTTTTGAGCCTTTTTTTAAGCCAACTTTTTTATATTGCCTTTTGACCCATAAGAGATAAAACATACCCAAATCAACCAAATTAAATTATGCTTTTCACCTCTAGTATATATATAGAGATGAAAACACTCCTTTATTAATTAATATACTATAATTACTCACGTTCGAACATTTATGTTTACTTCTAAAAATTGATAACACATAAGTTATGCTTAGCAAATGATATTAATATAATCCTTTAAATAACACGATATCTGGGTTTTAAAAAGCGCGCCTGAGGCGCGCCTAGGCGCGAGGCGCATCAAGGCTCAGCCTAGGGCGCCTCAGGGCTTTGCGCCTATTCTTTTTCCCAAAGGCGTGCGCCTCAGGCGCTTTTTTGTCAAATTTCAGTCGCTTTTCTCCCTGAGGCGCGCGCCTCACATAACCTGGGTACTTTTTATGCATAAAAATGTTGTACCTTGGTGTTTTTGGCTTGTACATATAGGTAAAATCACATAAAAACCGTATTTATAGCTATATTTGGGTAAATGAAGCTAAAAACTCATGGAATGTATATGGGATATATAAAAAAAAGTTATATAAATAGTGTGCGCTTTGGATACGAAAATCCCACGCTTTTTGCGCTTTGCGCTTCGCACAATGCGCTTAGACCTTGTCGCTTTTGTGCGCCTAGCGCTTTTTAAAACCAAGCACGATATAACATTTGTACGCGTTAAATAGAGTTTGAACTACTTTCTGACCAATTTGACCCGTATGACCCATTTGCTTTTTAGCTATTTTTTCATTTGACCCGTTTGAGATGAACTACAACTCATATTGACCCTTTCACAAGTAAACGGGTTGAAACTTGAAATTGTCACCTATATTGTATATTTGTACAACCTATTTAGTTTTATTTAGTAGGAAAAAAAAACGATACCACATCCTCAATTTGAAGAGCACGTTCAGCAGTGAAGTCTAGGTCATTAGTTCCCATTGGGATCATTCTTCATTTGGATCCATTTATCATGACTGAAATCACCATCCTCTGAGTCCTCATAGGGAAGTCCTAAAATATGTTATTATTTACTACAACCACCCAATTAGTTTTTTTTTTCAAATAATATTTTATAATATTTAGAATGCCTGAAGAGCAATATGCAATGGTTAGGACCAACAAATATTATAAAAATTATGGAAGACAACGTTGGATTTTACCTATATGAAAGACAACATTGACACAATTTCACCATAAAATCCAACAATGATTCTTCCGACGGAATAAAAAATTATGAAAATAAGTGTATTAAGATTGTTAGATGCATAAGATAAAAGTTACCTATATGTTGGTTATCAATATCCACACCCTGGAATACTCTGTGTGTAAATACATACGTCATTATCCATATATTTGTCAAAAGTCATCAATTTCAATAAGTTTTCAAATTCAAAAAGACAACAAAATGAGTTGGTAGTGCATACTTGATACTGGCTACACGGGTGTTGACATGAGTTTTATCTTCAGGAGGTGTTTCTTTGTTCTCCGTCTGTTGTTTAGCAAGGCTTTTGCTCCCAAAAGACTTGCTTAATTTTTAGGAAGATCTTCCAAGATATAGTCATTTCTCACAGGAAATTAGTAAACATAGAAACAAAAGTATTTTCATAGAAAAGTGCTAATTCAAAGGAACCATACATTTCTTTTTGATGTTTCCAACTCAGATTTTATATGAATCTGAAACACAAAATCAATGATTTCACATAGGATATTATGGTTAATGTAAAGTAATACACCTGATTAATCCAACCAAATAATTCACCTGGATTTGCTATTGTTGCTGCCAAGCATATAAGTTGAACTTCTTCGGGCCAATAAACTCCCTATGAACATGTAAACACATAATATTAGGAGTGCTAAAAAGAGATCAGGTTATGATTGTATCGTAGAGCCTGGTAAATTTAGGATCAATTGTAAAGTTGCTTGTTGCGTATTCGTTGTAGTCTAGAAAGTATTCACCACCCACCCTTTTTAGATCCAGGTGCACAGTTACATAACGTGTTGCTTTCAACAACGAACCCCCATCAGCCTCGAAAGCTTAAGACTCAAAACAACCTCCGACGTTATGAATTAAACCCTCAAGAGGGGTCTTAGAAATACCTCCTTGTCAACCAGTAAGTAATGAGTTCCGTTCTCCCTAAAGTCCAGAACCAGCTTGCGTAGCACGTATTTCCGTTACTAATGCAGCCCTCGTCGCCCAAAGAGCGCAAACGCCCATGCCTTCCATTTGGCAAACCTGTATTCAACAAAATTGGAAGTGTGATTAATGTTATTTAACGTGTCTATGACTTTGTAGTGAACTTATGAATGACATGCTTATTTGTTATGGCGAGATCAAAACCTGGGTGGCATTAACCTCATTTAGCAAGTCGGGATCGTCAACTCGCGCATAAAGCAAGCGACCCGTTTGAAACAACTTGCACCTAAGTGACCCATTTGAAACAACTTGTATAAACCAAGTGACCCATTTTAAGGAAGTTGCACACCATAAACCAATTCACCCATTTCAATGCACATATTAAATGTTGCATAAAACCTGTAGGCATAAATAACCAAATGCATATATCACTATAAAATGTAGGAAAAATATTCATAACATAATTTAACTCCAAAACCCCTAATTAAAGAAATAAAGATACTCCTTTTACCATTGTTCCACAGGTGGGATGGATTTCCAACAATCCGTACCAAAACAATTCTACCTAAAAAAGTTACATGTAGAATGTAGTATTTGAAGCAAAGAAAATAGATTTGAAGATTTACAGTAGTAGCTTAATAATTCTGACACTGCCAATTTTTAAGTAATAGATCAAATCAGAAAATAAAAGAAAATGAACCTGAACAATATGAGCAGAAAGTTCCATCAACGTCGTCTTAGCCATGAGCCCCTGGAAAATTAACCTTAAATCAACATAAAGAATCAAGATCCCCATCAGAACCCCTAAACTCAGAAAAAAAAAAACAACATATGTCTTACCTGTGCCGCTAGAAGGCTAATTCAGCCACTGTTGCCTCGATGAAAATTATAAATCTTACCAGGTAAGTTCTTTGATGGCAAGAAAATTCAATCGACGGCTTTGCTGGCATGAAGACTTCCGATCTGTATTATATATTGAGACATGTATTATATATTAAGAGATTCAGACGACTATTGAAGGGTTGAGGATTATAGATTAGGGTTATGATGAAGTTATATGTTTGAGAATTAAAACAGGGATGTCCAAAAGTCTGATAACCGAATGATAGGTTTAATGGTGGGGGCATAGATGGAAGAGGAAGGCTATTACAGTAAATTTGTTTTTATATTATAAAGGATGGGGTAAGTGAAATGTCTAAATTACCCTACTAAGTGTCTTAATTGTCACATTTATCTCTGTAATACCCTTATGAAATAAGCTTTATTCTCTTATACTTGTTGCTTTAAAAATTGTACTCATGTCAAAATTCCAATATGCCACTGTTGCCTCGATGAAAATTATAAATCTTACCAGGTAAGTTCTTTGATGGCAAGAAAATTCAATCGACGGCTTTGCTGGCATGAAGACTTCCGATCTGTATTATATATTGAGACATGTATTATATATTAAGAGATTCAGACGACTATTGAAGGGTTGAGGATTATAGATTAGGGTTATGATGAAGTTATATGTTTGAGAATTAAAACAGGGATGTCCAAAAGTCTGATAACCGAATGATAGGTTTAATGGTGGGGGCATAGATGGAAGAGGAAGGCTATTACAGTAAATTTGTTTTTATATTATAAAGGATGGGGTAAGTGAAATGTCTAAATTACCCTACTAAGTGTCTTAATTGTCACATTTATCCCTGTAATACCCTTATGAAATAAGCTTTATTCTCTTATACTTGTTGCTTTAAAAATTGTACTCATGTCAAAATTCCAATATGCCACTGTTGCCTCGATGAAAATTATAAATCTTACCAGGTAAGTTCTTTGATGGCAAGAAAATTCAATCGACGGCTTTGCTGGCATGAAGACTTCCGATCTGTATTATATATTGAGACATGTATTATATATTAAGAGATTCAGACGACTATTGAAGGGTTGAGGATTATAGATTAGGGTTATGATGAAGTTATATGTTTGAGAATTAAAACAGGGATGTCCAAAAGTCTGATAACCGAATGATAGGTTTAATGGTGGGGGCATAGATGGAAGAGGAAGGCTATTACAGTAAATTTGTTTTTATATTATAAAGGATGGGGTAAGTGAAATGTCTAAATTACCCTACTAAGTGTCTTAATTGTCACATTTATCCCTGTAATACCCTTATGAAATAAGCTTTATTCTCTTATACTTGTTGCTTTAAAAATTGTACTCATGTCAAAATTCCAATATGGTACATCACTCCCCCTTTATAATGTATTATAGATTATAGATTTAGTTAGTTCTATAGGTTACATATTTAGTTACTATACATGCCACAAACCATGAAAAACTCTTAGTCACAAACGTAACATATTAAAGCTAATTACATATATTAGTGTTGCAAAACAAGGCCGAGTTGATCGATTACTCCCCGAGTACTCACTCCAGAGTAGGTCGACGAGTATAGCTGAGTACTCCCCGCATAGGCCGATTTGAGCCTCGAGTACTCCGCCGATTACGTCGAGTACTCGCTACAAGGTAGGTCGCCGAGTAAAAGCCCAACCGAGTTTTGCAACACTGCATATATACCATTCAGATTACGCATGCTCAATTATTATTACATATTTATCGTAATGGTAATTGAAGAAACAATACCTCCGGTTAAGGATGATAAACCACTGTCGCTACAGGAATGATCCTTCGCTAGAATACCACGGTGGGGGGGTGTGAGAGTGAATGGTGACCTGAAATAACACAAGTAAAGTCGGTGGGTGGTGACAACTAGGAACCGAGAACGGATCCAATGTATAAACAAAAAAATGGTGTGGGCTCAATATGTGTTCTTCAGGGATTTTTGAATAGCCTATCCAAGGGGGTGAAGTCCTTCTTAAATAGGTTCCACACTGGCCTCCAACATTAACCCTTAACTTACCCATTGGGTCGAGGCCCAGTTAAGAGGTTACCTCCACAACCGGCCCACGATTAGTAGAAGACAAGATGATATATTATATGAAACATAGAAAGAGAATATACCATCGCTCCACATGGCAACATGTCATTGGTGGTAACAGGCCTGACTCGCTAATCCTCTTGTTAATACCTTTGTCCCCTCTGTTGGTGGTCGTTAGTGGAGACCGTTGGTGAGGTGGCCTCATGCAGCCTCATTGGCTTAAGCGGGTGGGAATTGTACTTGTTGTTCCTGGCGCGAGCGACACGCACATGTTGTGACAGCTTTTAAAGTGTGGTGGAGGCCTCTGATTGGCCTTATGTCATTGTCATGTATACTGTCTGGTCCCCACGTTCTAAGGTAAACGTTGGGGATTGCCTTGCCGGCATTCTCTGATTGGTGGAACGTGCAACGTGACCTCTGCTACACGTCCCTTCACTATCATTAGGTCGTACAAGTTTGTACATTGTACCTTTTGTCTTCCTCGTGCTCACATAGGTTTACTTGCAAAGCACTCTGAGGTGTCATGCCAGAAGTGGTTACGTGTTAGTTCTCCTCACGCGAGTGCGCGTTGGTCGACCTCACGCAGGTGCGTGGCTACACTTCCGTGAGTTAGTTTGGTGGGTTTTACTAGGTATGGGTCGCTCGTAATTTCTCGTAAATTTGGGCTCATACTTTAGTAACACTATTGTTAGTAGTTAGGTTAGGTATTAGCTCTGTTTTAACTAATAAGTCTCCTGCGCGAGGCGCATCAAAACAATGAATCGATCGCATCATGCTATGCAAAGCGATGAGCGTACAGGAAGCAAGCTGAGGCAAGCCCTTTTTACAGTTTTCAGTGAGGGCTCTTTTGCCATCAGGCCCCCTTTTATAGTCCGTGTTCTGTAAAGGAATAAATTGGCTATCAGCCAATCATTCATAAAAGACCAAATGATATTAAAACCCGATATCCTTAAAAAACTAAAAATTTAAGCAACTCTGCACCGGTACACTTTGTCTTTTCCAATGATTCCAGTCTCCTCATGTTTGGATGTAAAGCTACATATAATATAAGTTATATAACTGTTCGCTTAAGTACAGATGCACATCGCATACTGCATACATCATGCCTCTGCCCAATTAGAACAAAATTATATAAATAGTTAAGCAGTCATAGTAATTTCCTTCAAAAGCTGCATCATCAACGACGAAACACATCTTCTTTTGTTGCTTAGAGTTGTGTTTCATAACACAACACCATTAACCATTAGCGAATGCAGTAATAACATAAGCACAGCTAAACACAACAAAAGCTCCTAAAAACTCGAACATCTAATGATCAAACTACTAATATAACAACAATATCAGAATCGCATATCCAAGTATCCGCCCTAAATCACCTCATCAGTTCCTATTCCCCTTTCCATTCCATTCCATTCATAAACATAAGCAGTAATCAATAATCAATAATCACAATACCATCAATTTATCAAATTCTCAGCTATAACAGTCAAAACTTGTTCATCTAATCAACCATACCTGACTACGATGAGACACGGGATCATCCGAACCATCAGAATCATTATCAATAAACTCATAATCAGCTGCATCACCATCATCGGAGTCCATAGCAGTTTCTCCACTATAAAACTCATCATCAACAGACTCTACATCATTAGCGTCATGCATATCATCTTCTGAATCCATAATCAATACAACAACACAACCTAATTATTATTATTATTATTATTATTATTATTATTATTATTATTATTATTAAAACCTAATAAGTGAAAACCTAATCCAATCACAATAATCGTTGATTGGAATCAGGTAACTAATCGATTGTTAATAATCTGTTTGTTGGTTGAGTGTGTGATTGATTGACCGGAGATTCCGATGATTGAGAGAGATAGGGGAAAGAATAACAATAATAATCAATTTAATTAACAATCTCAAACATATGATTACCAGTAAAAGAAGGGTCGTGAACTTTGGCTTGTAAACCAAACATTGTAATATAATTGTAGATTGTGTCCATAACGATGACGGGGATCAATCTGTGAAAATGAACCGATCGAGAGAACCAAAAATAGTCGGTTAATTTACGTAGATGAAAGAAAGATTGAAGATGAAAGAAAGACTTACCTAGGGTTTCAAACAGCAGAGAGAATACAGAGTAGATGTGTTGTGTTATGTTATGTTTAATTATTTTTTTAGCTTAAATATTATGTGACACCTAGGATGACACTTGGCACTCTTAAAGGGGAGAATGCCTCCTTAAGTGCCATGTCATCAAAATGGCTTTCTTTTATTATATATATAGATTTAACTTAGTATAAAATAGTTTTTTTGGTAAGAACTGTGAGGGTATGTTTGGCAAGGAGCTTTTAAGAGCTTTTAGGAGCTTCAAGCTTTTAAGAAAAAGCTCCTACTCAATAAAAAGCCTTGTTTGGTTGAAGGAGCTAGAAGCTTTTAGATTGGAGAAAAAGCTCTATAGTGAAAAGCTACTAGTAGTAGCTTTTAAGAAAAAGCTCTACTAGCTACAAGCTTTTAATTAGTAAATGACACAAATACCCATTCTATTTTAAAAATAAAATAAAAACTTTCTTTACAAGTTTTTAATTATGTCCATTTTGGTCATTTATACATTTTATTAAAAAGCTCCAGCTATTCTGCCAAACACCAAAATATATTTAAAAAGCTTCCAGCTTGCAGCTACCAGCTTCCAGCTAACAGCTTACAGCTACCAGCTAGTTTTGCCAAACATACCCTGAGAATCAAAGGAGGGTATTTGTTTTTTATTTTTTTTTTCAAAAATTTTTTTTCCCATATTGTTAAACATGTATTATAGTATTGAAAACTAAAAAAAAAAATTGGTGTAGAGTAATTACGTGTAGAATAATTACATAATTACTCTAGTGTAAACTAATGTATTTACCTTAATGACGTAATTACACTAAATTTTTTGTTTTTAATTTTTTTTTGTATTATTCATCTAGAAAGAATGTTTAAGCACATGGGAAAAAAAATCCTAAAAAAAAAATAAATTTTTTTTACCCCCTTTGATTCTCATAGTTCTTACCAAAAAACTATTTGTATTTGATCTTTACTCTACATTTATTTGCCAATTACTTATTAATTTATTTAACTTAGTATAAAAGATTTTTAAATAATTTTAACTATAATAAATTCTCTATTCTCATATTTATATTTATGACTAATTTGTTGGTTTTCTGTTTACTTCACATTATAAACCTATTTTATCTTATATGAATTTTATTGATTATTGATTTTATTATCATATACTAGTTTCTAAACCTATGTGATCGCTAGATTTTAAAATTGAAAAACCAAAGAACTTAAATATATAGTATTTTTGTTTTACATATATAATGAAGGTTGACGTATTTTTAAAGATTATATATAAAATTTAGATTGGTTGTTTTTTTGTATGATCCGACCGGACCCGACCTGTTTCGACCCGACTCAAACCGGACTTAAAAATTATTATATATCGATAAACAAATCACTTACAAATTTCGCACCTCATGAAAAAACTTTCCGGGTCTGCCACTTAAGATACATTGTTAATTGTTTTTGTTTAGGTGCTACTCGAAGCTTTCCTACATGTAACTTTGATATGTCATATTAGATTTCTCAACCCAAGACGTTCCCGGAGTATAATCTATATATATAATAAAAGAAAGCAATTTTAATGACATGGCATTCAAGGAGGCATTCTCCTCTTTGAGTGTGCCATGTGTCATGTCATGTGGCAATTTATAAAAAAAACAAATAATAATATAAAACCTAATCTACAAAAATTAAATTGAGTTATTTTAGGAAAAAAGAATTTAAAAAAAAATTATTTTTTTCTCTGTTATGTTTCCTCTCATAATTTTTAAACGTTAATATCTTTTATATACGAGATTTTCTAAAGAAAAAAATTACACCAAATTAACGAGCGTTTTATTATCTTTCCAACGAGTATCATAGTGCTATATAAAAAACGGAGAATAAAACGACTATTTTTTGTGGGGTTTCGTTCATACGGGAAAAAAAAACACAAAGTGTTCAGGTTATTCATTAATCATGTTTTTTCTTTTAAACCAGGTTCTTATCTACGATGTTGAAATTCAACCCATTCGTCATGCTATCATTGGAATTTTACTCTTCTAAAGATGCATAGGTATACTTAATCAAGAGAAGTATTAGTATTATTAGAATGGTTATATTTTTCAACCCGGGACGCTCCGGGATAAAATCTAGTGTAGTTAATATTAAACAGAGATATCATTGTTGCCCCCAAAATGTACTTAACACAATAAAACCGCTATAATCATCATTCATATCCCGTGTCCATACAAGTACACATTTCTTGTTGATTTCTTGTTGAATATAGTCAAAAACAAAGGTGGCATCCCTTCTTTGAATACTACAAAAAACCAAAAAGACAAAATAATAAAAAAATAAACAAAAAAAATCACACTTCAAAACCCCCCACTCTCTCAAACCCCTTCCCATTTGGCGGAGCCTCCAATACTCCCCTTTCACCAACCCCCCATTCCATTCCATTGATTCAGATCTCCAAAAAAATGCAGACTCTCTCCTTCAATCTAACAACTCTTTTCCAAACCCCAAACCTCACAATCCAAGACTCAATCATTCTTTTCTCAAACCATACATCAATAATCTCTCTATAAATAATAATAACAGACTACCTTTATTATTATGCTCTTCTTCTTCATTTCAAAACAATAACAATTTAGGTCACTGGTTTTCAACTCCTCCGTTACGGACCGTGGTGAATCCGATGTCTTTAAGGTTAAAGCTGCTTCGGTCCCTGATGACGCTGCTGACGTGGCGGTTGAAAAGAAGTCCAAGGCTATGGAGACGATAGTGCTTGGATCCTTGTTTGGGCTTTGGTACCTGTTTAATATCTACTTTAATATTTATAATAAACAGGTTTCTTTTTTATTCTATTTTTATTGTTCTTCATCTTTTTCTGTTTTCAAATGTTTATTTATTATATATGCTTGCTTGTAGTAAATTATATGTCTCATTTGAACCGTATTGTCACTGATCCCTGTGTGGGGACAAACCAATCCATCCGGCTTCTTTGATTTGGGTCACTCGTTTCGTCCTGCCTTTGGCTTTGGCTTTGGCTCTGGCTCTGGCTCATCAGGAGAGCGACAACAGGTCTAGACTAGTGGTGCGTTCGTCGGATCAACACGGCTAGGCACGTTCATCGTCTTAGTCTGCTGAGGCCGTCCCTGATGAAGTCCGGACTGGCTGGCTAGTAAACCCAAGCGTTCAAGTACAACAAACAACATTGCAACTATCAAATATTTGGGCTGTGACTGTATGCTGTTGTGATTGTAGTAAATGATTAGGATTTGTTTGTTCTATTGTTCATCAGCTTTTTGTTTCAATATCTGTAGTGATTTATATGTTTGTTTGTCATTGTAGGACATGATTAGAAACTGTTTGCTCTATTGTTTGTCAGCTTTGTTTTTGGAATTTATATATGTTTGTTTTGAATCATGTACTGTTGCAATTGTAGTTAGATAGTTATAATCTGTTTTTTTCTATTGTTCGTCAGCTTTCTGTTTTGAAATCTGTAGTAATATATTTGCTTGTTTTGAATTTTTTAGTGTTGCAATGGTAGTTTATGGTAAAAATCTGTTTTGCTCTATTGTTAATCAGCTTTCTGTTTTGAAATCTGTAGTGCTTGTTAGGAATCGTATACTGTTGCAATGTTAAGTAATATACATCTATGTTGTCAAGGTGCAACAGCTGAGCCCGCTTAAAAAACGAGCTTTTTTTGTTTTAATTAGGCGCATAGTATAAAATATTTTTTTTATGGATTTTAGAGATGTTTTAGGCTTGGTTAGGGCTAGCTTATTAGCTTAAGAATTTAGGATGTTTTAGGGTAGCCATAAATCTGAATTTGCGCCTCAGTGCTTAAACGTTGCGCGCCTTTGACAACATAGATATTTATGCTTCTTTTGAATTGTATACTGCTGGCCTACGGCATTTGTAGTAAATAATTATAATATATATTTTTTTTTCGGTTATGAAATCTGTAGTAATTGATATGCTGGTTTTGAATTGTATGCTGCTGCAATTGTAGTAGATATGCTTGTTTTGATACGTGTGTACTGTTGCAATTGTAGTAAATAATTAGAATCTGTTTGCTCTATTGTTCATCAGCTGTCTGTTTTGAAATCTATGAAATTAGTATATATATATGTGTGTGTGTTTGTTCTGAATCATATACAAATGCAATTGTAGTAAATAAGTAGAATCTGTTTATATATATATATATATATATATGTGTGTGTGTGTGTGTGTGTGTGTGTGTGTGTGTGTCTGTTCTGAATTGTATTCAAATGCAATTGTAGTAAATAAGTAGAATCTATTTATGATTTGAGGGGTTTTTCACATGAAAGGATTGGCTATTTGAATTTGTTAATGTGGAACATTTGAACCTCTCAGATTTAAGTTTGATCTTGTTCTCATCAATTGCTTGAGTTTGATTTACGTGAGCGCAATATTAGCTATGAAATTTCTGACATGAATATGTGTGCAGGTTTTGAAAGTCTTCCCAAATCCAATAACTGTCACTACGGTTCAGTTTGCTGTTGGGAGTGTGATTGTATTCTTGATGTGGACATTGAATATTCACAAACGACCTAAAATCAGTGGTGCACAGGTACTGCCATGTTATGAATGAACGAAATTGTTATAAATATACGTGTGTCCGCATGTGGTTGAGGATTCAAGTCCCATGATGGACATGTTGCTTTATGAGTAGGGTTTGGGTGGGGGGTTGAACCATTATATACTAATTCATTGCTAAATTGCAGCTTCTAGGAATCCTGCCATTGGCTATGGTGCACACCTTAGGAAATCTATTCACAAACATGAGTCTGGGAAAAGTTGCTGTTTCATTTACTCACACAATAAAAGCTATGGAACCGTTCTTCTCGGTTGTACTGTCTGCTATGTTCCTTGGAGAGGTATGTTTTTAATAAAATGTACCGTATTTTGTTATTTTTACACATAAATTCAGGTTCAGGTTATTTAATATACATATTAATATATCATACCCTATCGGCAATGAGTGCTTAAAATCTTACTCACAGATGCCTACACCATGGGTGGTTGCTTCCCTTTTACCGATTGCTGGTGGAGTGGCTCTTGCATCGATGACTGAGGCCTCATTCAATTGGTATAGACTGAAAAGATATATATTTCCATTCCCTTTTAGAGTTCTGTACTTCTGTCGTTCTAATGAATATTTGTTTAAGGAAGAACAATTATTTTTAGTCTTTTAGTGACATTTGTTTATTGTTAATTATCTCTATGATTAAATCATTGCATTTGGTAAATAGGGCTGGGTTTTGGAGCGCGATGGCATCAAATGTGTCAAACCAATCGCGTAATGTCCTCAGCAAGAAATTTATGGTTAAGAAAGAGGTATCTTTAGCAAACCCGTTTTGTCTTTCTTTTCTTTTCTAATGGTGTGAAATTGATCGTATGTGCATGCACTCACAATTATGTTTTTACAGGAATCATTGGATAATATCACACTCTTCTCGGTTATAACAATTATGTCATTTTTCTTGTTGGCCCCCGTTACGCTCTTCACTGAAGGAGTTAGGGTTACCCCTGCATACCTCCAGTCTGCTGTGAGTATTTTTTAAAACTTGACATGTTGTAGCTTCATTTTCTAGCTTATATTTTTTCTAATTTATTATTTTTGGTGATCGGTTTTTATTTAATCTTTTCAGGGATTGAATGTCAAACAAGTTTACATTAGATCTCTCCTTGCTGCCATCTGCTTCCATGCTTATCAGCAGGTAATGTTTAAATCTCATGCCTTGATTGTTATTACATGATAGCTAGTATTCCAATTTGTCCCAAAAGAAGACGGTTTTGCTGTTTTTAAAGAAATTATAAATTAAATAAAATACCTTTTTTGAAAAAAACCGCTATGCTAAAATTTATATTTTGTGCAGGTTTCCTATATGATTTTGCAAAGGGTGTCTCCAGTTACACACTCTGTTGGCAACTGTGTGAAACGTGTGGTGGTGATCGTGACCTCTGTTCTGTTTTTCCGAACGCCTGTATCACCCATCAATTCCATAGGTAAGTTTTTATGTTTTGACATATTATGATCATGTCTTTTGTATATTTTCCTTAGGTAATTTCAACCCATTTATGGTTGAATTGGTTTGATTCAAGCTTATATTGATGACTGATCTTTAACGCGTCAAATTTGCAAAACTAAAACTGTTAATACTTGAAATGGTACAAATCTGGGAAAAGGTTCACATGTCAACCTGACCTGACTCGATATGTGTAAAACTAAAACCATTAGCTATACATGAAAATGGAAATGGGTCAAAATTTGGCAAAAGGTTCATGGGTCAGCCTGACCCAACCCGAGATGTGTAAACCTCAAGCGATTAGCTATACTTGAAATGGGCCAAAATTTGAGCAAAGGTCCACGGGTCAACCTGACTGACCCTACCTGAACGTAACTGAAAATTACAATCCGTACCCTACCTGAACGTAACTGAAAATTACAACCCGTCAATGTTACCCTTACTGTTTGACTTCTCAAGTACCTAATCGGTAATTCTGAAATTTCAGGTACTGGAGTGGCCCTTGCTGGAGTATTTCTTTACTCGCAGGTGAAGCGTTTAAAGCCCAAGAAGGCTTGAAGTTGTTCCAAAATCTTGTAAGATCGCATTGCATTGTTAGATGTTCATTTTTGGCTTTGGAGACACTAAATCTATGTGATTGTAGCTTTTGGGTGAATTCGTTATCTTTTTCCCTTTGAATAGTTTCTATTATCTTTTTTTTTTAATTATGATCCTTCATCTGCTACAAGGCAACTCAAGGCTATGGGTTTATAATTGGGCATTTTGTAAACCCGAAATGGGTTGAGAAACCTGTTTGGGTTCGACCCATTGAACTTTTGTTTTGGTTGTTGAAACGGCTTAAACTTGTACAAATCAAGATAACGCAAATATAGGGAAACGAGTCAAACAGACATTATCCCACAACATGAGTTGTGTAATACATGTGTCCTAGATGTGTTGAGAAACCTGCTTGTGCCTGACCCATTGAATGTTTGTTTTAACTGTTTAAAATCACAACCATACAAAACCATTTGCTTGTTGAAGCGGCTTAAATTCCAAATCAAGGTCACTTGAATCTAACCCATATAGGAACAATCCAAACAGGCCTTATACCGCAATGGGCGTTGTGTAGTCCATGCCTCTATGAGCCCTAAGTGGATTGAGAAACCTGCCTGGGCTGGGCCTGTTGAACTTTTGTTTTGGTTTCAGTTCACCAAGATACATAGTTTGCTTGTTGAAGCGGCTTAAACTCACCAGTCCTGCAGTCCATATAGAGACAGACCAAATGGGTCATATCCGTATCCCACAATGTGCGTTGTGTAATCAAGGTTAAGTATGTATTTTGTGTCCTTTGGAAAATCATTTTTGAACTAGAATTCAGATTTCATTTTGGACTTTATTTATCTATTTTGTTGTCAATTAAAACGTGTAAATTGATTAACATAAAAATTATGACTATGTTGACCCATTAGTTGGGATTTGGGATTACAAAAGTTGTGTAGTTAATATATATGTATATTTTTTGTTCAAACATGTAATGTAATTGTTGCATGAATATAGGATGGTAACCAAATCGATAAATAAATATAGGCTGGTAGCAAATCGTTACATAAAGCAAGCACCTAATTTTAAAGTCAGCTGTTAAGGTTAAAGTTAGTTGTTCAAATAAGAGAATTATGTAAAGTTATTTTTTTAAACGTCTAACAAAGCCTGGCTACTTGGGTAAACCATAGGCAAAATGTTATATATGTCCGCAATCACAGATAGAGCTAGTGACTCGGCCCGCCACCAATTCCTTGCGAAAGCCACCGCTCTAAGGGTCACTTGTGGTATAACCCCTTGCTCGCGCTTAACATTTTGCCACGAACGAAACTCCAGCCGATGACATTTCCTAGATAAAGTCGTCCGGATACTGTTAGAACACTGCCCCCTTTGGTTGCTTCTTTAAACAATTACTACAATGCAACTGTTAACTTCTTGTTTATAATAAGTTTACATATAAAAACAGCTCAATGAATCTTTAAAAAGAGATAGATACAGAAATTGATGGAATAAATCAGTAAAATATATTAATGTTTATATTAAGAACTTAGAAACAAAACATTATTGACTAAAATATCCCTTAGTCTTAGGATTAAAAAAAAGTTCAATAATGGATTAGTTGGTTTTCAATTAACAAGTTTAAATGAGGCAAAGAGTTATATTTGACCAATTTGATCACACATATAATGTATATATGTGTGGCCCTCAGGAGACAAAAGTAAAGTTGCACTAGTTTTAATGTTATTTTACTTATTTCGTGAAAATAACGTTAAAAACAACGGACGGTTAATCATGCATCATGTGGTGGCGTTGATAGCCAAAAGACAAAGGGGTACATGCACCGATCGGGTTTGTCCCGATTGCTAAGTGTTTTGTGCCTTATGTCCAAGGCTTGATACCAAACCACATCGAGCCGGGGGTCTCACTGGAAGCAGCCTCTCTATTCTTAGGGATAGAGGTAAGGTTGTCTACATCTTACCCTCCTCAGACCCTACCTTAGCTTTTGCTATAGGTGGGATAAACTGAGTATGATGATGATGACGACTCTTGGCTCTATACACAAATGAAAAGGAAAAAAAAAACATTATTTCATTATTTCATTATAAATTTGATTATTGTTTCCTGCCCATACCATACACATTCAATACAATATACACACAGAAAATATACAACTCTTACCTTCTTACAAACATGAAAGAAACCTCTCAATACCACTGAAATTGCAAAATAAAATTAAAAAAAAAAATCATGAGGAAGAGCCTTTACTAGTTTCACCAAGATTAGATGGACCAGGACTTGGAGTTTGCTTGATTTCTAGCCCTTTACCAGGAGATCTCAGCCTCATATCGACTCGTACATCGTGCAAATGTGGACTATAAGCCTGTTGCGACACACGTGGGCTATATGAAGGCTGCATTTCTCGTGGTGTTTGGGTCGAACTTGTTATTTTTGGACTGTTAGTATGACGAATCTCTCCTCGGCTTCTTGTTATAATTCCGTCAAGTACTTCTCCGCTATCAATTGAGATGTTCTTGAATGAACATCATCATCCTGCAAGTGTACACATAAGAAATATATAAACAAGTGAGGGTGAATTACTTATTTTAGACTACATCATCATCATCATCATCATCATACTGAGTTAATCCCACAAATAGCAAAAGCTAAGGTAGGGTCTGAGGAGGGTAAGATGTAGACAGCCTTACCTCTAACCCGTGGGAATAGAGAGGCTGCTTCCGGTGAGACCCCCGGCTCGATAGTGGCTTTGTATCAAGCCTTGGACATAAGGCACATAACACTTAGCAATCGGGACAAACCCGATTGGTGCATGTATCCCCTTGTCTTTTAGCTATCAACGCCACCATATAATGCATGATTAACCGTCCGTCATTTTTAACGTTATTTTCACAAAATTAGTAAAATAACGTTAAAATTAGTGCAACTTTACTTTTGCCCCCCGAGGGCCACACATATATACATTATATGTGCACAGCCGTAACTAGGGGCTGTTATTGAAAAGTCTCGACTTTGTGCCACATTGTCCTTTATAAAAGACTCGTATGCTTAGAAAGATCATTCAAATATTATTTTTCCTCAAATGTTTTCTATAATGTCTCTTTTTTATAGCTGTGAGAACCTGTTAGCGAAAACTCACAGGACCCCATCAATAACCTGTAACGGTGGGGACCATGTAAAATGCTTCACCTTCAAGGGATTTAATGCAAAAATCAGTGGAAACTGAATTCGAACTTGAGACCTCTACTAGAGGGAATCAAACACATGGTAGTAATATCTCTACGCGTTACCTATTTTTCAATATTTAAATTTTATTTTTGCAAAATGGTAAGAAAGAGAAATTTGACTTACACCAAATGCCATGTTGTAGGTTGTGGAAGGTGCTTCTTCATATTCGGCAGCATCCAAATCTTGAAGATGAGCACCTTGAAAAACTTTGGAAGCAAATATTGTCTTGCAGGAACAAGAAGCATGATCAAAAGTGGAAAAAGCACACCAGCGATCGGGATCCAGGTTATCCCAAAACAAGCAAGCAAGTAGACCGTCTGGAAAAGCGTGAAAAATGCAACCGACTTGAAAGGCACGGTTTCTACAAATGTAGCATGATGTTCTTCCAGAACCCTGAATAAAATGGCAGTAAAAAATAATATAAAACTTTTGGCTGATTCATATACATTAATCTGATTCTGGAAACTCATAGGTTTGATTATCGAACATGCAAAGGTGACAGTTTTGACCCGCTTACTTATGAATTGTTTAATTCTAAGTTATTTTTTTTTTTCTCTAACGGGTCAAACGAAAAAAAATGTTATAGAAAAAATTCAAATGGTACAAAAATTGCCCAAAGTCTAAACTTCCTAAATAATTATATTAAATAAATAAATCAGATTGTTATTGAAATAATATAACTTTTCTAATCATATATGACTCATCATCATCATCATACTCAGTTAATCCCACCTATAGCAAAGCTAAGGTAGGGTCTGAGGAGGGTAAGATGTAGACAGCCTTACCTCTACCCCCTAAGAATAGAGAGGCTGCTTCCGGTGAGACCCCCGGCTCGATGTGGTTTGGTATCAAGCCTTGGACATAAGGCACAAAACACTTACGGGACAAACCCGATCAGTGCATGTACCCCTTTGTCTTTTGGCTATCAACGCCACCACATGATGCATGATTAACCATCCGTTGTTTTTAACGTTATTTTCACGAAATTAGTAAATAACGTTAAAACTAGTGCAACTTTACTTTTGCCCCCTAAGGGCCACACATATATACAATATATGCGCACACCGTAAGTGGGGCGTTAATCATATATGACTACACGTTTTAAAATTTTTCGAACAAACAGTGTTTTGGCACATCCTGATAACGACCAGTCAGGCCAGCATAAAAAATCTACATGTTTTGACCTGTTACCTAACCCGCCCTTAGCTACCAATCTAAGATGCAAGTGGAGTTAAGAACTTACTTGTATCTTCGACTTGGAGCGGTGAAAAGCAATAATATTCTCTCCCAAAACTGATTACCGGGCAAACTTTCAATTGCCATAAAAGCAAAATAGCCCCAAAGAACCGAAGTGGGAATCTTTTTAAGAGCAGGCATAGCAGCCACACAACCACCAACCATTAATGCTTGTAACAGATTGCTCAACCGTTGTTCCTTCACTTCAATATTCAATAAATCATCAACGTCTTTATTTACATCGAACACAGCTTCATCAACGGGCGCATCAATGTAACCACCAGCAGATGCTTGTTGTATTGTTGATTCTTTCAGCTCTTTTAGTCCCTGTTTAAAAGGTTATTTTATTAAATACAATATGAAAATGTAGGTTTTTATAGATTAAAGTTATTTAATTACATACTAGAGTTGATGGATTCTGGTAAACGAGTGGAGTCTGCATTTCATTGTACGCTTGTTGCATGTTTCGGTATAAATCACCCCAATTGAGTTTTGGCGTATGCTTCTTCGAGCTGTCGATACAAGTTTATTCCGTAGAAGCTGTTTAAAGAAAAACAAAACTTTAAACTTCATATCACACATGAACTGTTGTAAAAATAATGACTAGTTGTGTAAAGACTATAAGATTAGTAAATGGTTAATTATTAAGAATATTTTATTAAAAGATGCTATTTACAATCATTAGGATCAAAAGTTGACTATTGAGGGAGGGGACAAAGGGGGTCCTGTTTTTTTT